>MKEJ01032503.1:0-10452 GCA_001753735.1 Embelia ribes
GTACGGGGTGGGGGTAAGGATAAGTCCATCCCCGCCTCCATCCCTGCATAGGTTTATACGGTATCCCCGTATACGTCCACTGTTCAATACGTATAGTCCATTCTCGGTCCAAATGGGGCGGATTTGGACGAATACCCTTTTTTTTCCGGTCCACTGCTATCCCTAATCACATGATTGCTCATTGTAATAGTCAAAGTATCATACATTTGTCCAAAAATCAAATGTATCATGAGCGGACCAAACATATTGATGTTAGATATTATTTTGTCCGATATATTGTAGCTCAAGGAAAAATAAAAGTTTAGAATATCGGAACAACAAATAATCCAATAAATATATTAACAAAGTCGGTTCCCATATCTAAGTTCAAGTATTGCTTGGACTTGATTGGCGCACACAGTATATGATGCCCTCCGGGGCTTAGCGAAAACAAATAAGAGAAATTTCATAGCTATATCTACATAGGTTTAAGGGAAAGATTTGTCGGCAAAGTACAATTCTATGTAGGATTTGCAAAGTTTGAAAGGTAAAATGACGATTTGTTCACATTTGTGGTACTCATTCTCCATATGAACCTGTGCCATCCAAAGCATTTCAATTTGGAATTGAGTTCCTTTATTTCACATGGCCACAAACTTCTTATAAATACATGGTTATCTAGAGCGACAAAAGCATCTCCAAATTCATCCAAAAAACTAGTAAAGGAAGCTAGTTTTGGTGTGTATGAGTGGTGTGAGGAAAATATATCTTGAAAATTGTGAGGTTAATTCTTGTGTACATAATTTTTACCAAGAATTATTGAGTGTTTCCCACATTCTAAAATTTTTCTTTATATGGTGAAATTTTTTCTGATGTTCGCAGTGGACTAAGCTTCGGGCTAAACCACTTAAATCGTTCTCTTGTACGTTGCCATATTCTTTATTATCTCCTATTACTACTACTTTATTACTGTTCAAAACCTCAATTACAAAATTTCTTCCCAACATTGTAATTTGTCGATAAATCTCCCCTTCAAACCCATATGGATATGAGTATGAAATTTCTCTTCTCTGCTTTCGCTAAGCCCCAGAGGGCATCAGATACTGTGTATGCCAATCAAGTCCAAGCAATACTTTAACCTAGATATATAAACCGACTTCGTTAACATATCTGTTGGATTATCCGTTGTATTGATCGTCTGACCTTTTATCTTTCCTTGAGTTACAATATCTTGGAAAAAATGATATCTAACATCAATATGTTGGGTCCGCTCATGATTCATTTGATTTTTGCTCAAATGTATGGTACTCTGACCATCACAATGAACAATCACGTGATCCTATTGTAGACCCAACTTGCCGCGTAGCCCTTGCTGCTGAGTAGCCTTTGCAGCCAAGTAGCTTCCCCACTACCTCAGTTATAGCCATATGCCCCACTTCCGTAGTTGATAATGCAACTATATAGTGTAATATTGCTTTCCAACTAATCGCAGAGCCTAAAAGAGTGAAAACGTAACCTGTTAGACATCTCCTCTTAACAATATTAGCAACATAATCCGAATCAACATATCCAACTGCAATGTGATGAACAACACTGCCTCAATCGAAGTCCAAGCCAATATCCATGGTTATCCTCAAGTATCTAAATATCCATTTCACAGCTTGCCTTTGAACTTTATCATAACTACCCATGTACCAGCTCACAACATTGACTGCTTGTGAAATATCTGGCCGAGTACATACCATTGCTTACGTAAGTCTTCTAACTGTACTCGCATATGGAATTTTGGACATCTCTTTTGCTTCGTTCTCATTTTCTGGTGACAAGTCCACCGAAATCTTAAATTGAGTAGTTAATTGGTTAATCATAGGTTTAGAATTTTGCATCCCACAATGGTCAAGAACTTTCTCAATGTACTTCTTTTGTGACAAGTACAACTTGCCCGCTCTCCTATCTCTGTAAATTTCCATTCTCAAAATCTTATTCGCCGCTCCCAAATCTATTATTTCAAATTCACCACTAAGTTGAGCCTTTAACTTATCAATCTCAACTTTATTCTTTGCAGCAATAAGCATGTCGTCAATGTACAACAATATGTACACAAAAGAATCATCTTTGCACTTCTAGAAGTAGGCACAACTATCATAGTTACTCTTCGAGTAGCCATGTTTGATCATAAATGTGTTGAACCTCTTACACTACTGCCTCGGCGATTGTTTTAAACTATATAATGACTTTTTCAATTGGCAAACCCGATCTTCTTTTCCTAGAACAATGAACCCTTCTGGTTGATTCATATAAATTTATTCTTCAAGGTCGCCATGTAGGAATGTTGTTTTGACATCCATTTGCTGGAGCTCCAAGTCAAAAGCAACAACCATAGCAAGAAGAACACGAATAGATCTATATTTTACGACCGGTAAAATACTTCATTATAGTCAACACCTTCCTTCTGACTATATCCCTTAGCAACCAAGCGTGCCTTATACCTTGCATCTTCCCTATCAGATGTTCCTTCTTTCCTTTTGAAGGCCGATTTGCATCCAACAATTTTTTTCTCCTTAGTGGTTTAACAAGCTCCCAAGTCTGATTCTTATGAAGAGACTCAATCTTCTCATTCATCGCAATAGTCCATGGAGCTGATTCTTTACTTGCAACAGCTTCTCAATAAGTCACAGGTTATTTGAATTCAATTGTTTCCACCGTAGTCAATGCATAGGAAACAAAATCAGTATGACTGTAACTCATGGGTAGTTTAATCACCTTTCTCGATCTGCCGGTAGCGATACTATGTTGTTGAACCTGTAGTGTATTTCCAACTTTTGTATCTTGCACCTCTTCTTCAATAGGTTGATTTGAAGTTACACGAAGTGGTCCACTTTCTAGCTTTGCCTTCTTTCCAAAATCAAAATCTTCTTGTTGATCAACAACTTCCTTTCTCGGATGCAGCATGGCCGATTCATCGAAAGTAACATCTCTGCTGATGAAGAACTTATGTCACACTTCCATCACGGAGGTTGTGAGTTTGACTGATGGGGCTAGCAAACTGTGTGTCTTGCTTATCAAAAGTAATTTTTGATTAAAAATAAAATAAAATCACAAGTACATTAACAATGGAATGATTTTGGTATATGTGTCACTTCAATCACGGAGTTTGTAAGTTTTAACTTTGGGGCTGGCGTACCTTGTGTGTGCTCTTACCAAGAAGTAAATTTTGATCAATTTGCGTGAATAGTTTGCAAAATTGAAAGTTGGTTGTAAGTTTGAACCATGGGGCTGGCTTACCTTGCGTGTCTTCTTACCAAAAAGTAATTCTTGATCAATTTGCTTGAATAGTTTGCAAAATTGAAAGTTTGATGCTAAGTCGCTTGGTGGTTGATGATGATCCTTCTGGACCTCCTCAATCGCCTAACTTGTATTTGAAGAATCGACATCTCAAGCAAAGGAAAATAAAAAAAACAGTACGCAACTTGTGTTCAGGTGGGGGGAAGAAAACTATCTAGTAATATAAGAAATGAAAGAGTTCAACTCGGTTTTGGAAATTCCACCTTCCTTCACGGCCTTCTGAGTGATCACTCCCAGCTCCTTCACCCTCATCCTGCTTTTTTCTCCTCCTTTTGATGCCATTAGCTTTTTGATAACTTTTGCAAAGGTTTCTGCATTCACTAGCTTTCCTTGATCCTTCCATCGATCAACTAAAAACCCATCTTCAATATATTTGTTACAAAAAACACATTTTTAGGCTGGTCTGAATGTATCAGCCAGGCTGCAATAGGCACTCCCATGGCTATACTCTCCTGTCACGAGTTCCATCAACAATGACTTGTGAACCCTCCTACCGAAGGGTGCCCCAGAATCTCCACCTGAGGCGCCCATTCTCGCTCCACTATTCCAAACTCTTTCACCCTCTCTTGAAACCCTTCCGGCAGTAAAACTCTCTTCTCCTCCCCTTTAGAAATATCTCCTCTATCTGCATCTCTCAACATCCAAATGAACTTTAGTTTGCTTTTTTCCAACCCCATTGCAAGCTCTCTAATTTGTTCTTCGGTCAGAATAGTGGTCGTCCCAAAAGAAATGTATAAAACAGTTTTGGGGTCTTGTTTATCTAGCCACTCAAGACACTTACTGCCCATAGTTTCTGATTTTTGCTAATTATGTCCTTAGTTTGCATATCAATGCAAGTCCCTTCCATCGATCTGCACGAGTTATATATACCTCCAGCCAGACGTCCCATAAACTCAGTTTGCAGAGCTATGAACTTTAGAAGATCCAAGGGGTAACACCCTTCTATGGATGGGAGCCCTTGAGGTTCTGGGATGGGTTTTCCGAAGAATTGGCATCCATCAAAGAAGTTAAGTAAAAGCACAGGTCGGGTGAAAAACATTGGATTCTGCATTTGGTATAGTTACTATATCTTGGACCATGTAAGTTACTAGAACATCATGGATGATGACTACTCTTTTTCTGGCGGTCCGGCGAGTTCTTTGAGGAGCTCCATCACAGGCTGGCAGAGGTGACCAGTGGCTTTGAAGGATGGGAGTAGGTGGGAAGGGAATTTATGTGTAGAGTTTGGGTCTGGGGGAGGAGACAGAAATGGAGGGGAGCAAAGTTCATGGAAACGGATTTTACTATTAGCGAGGTGGTTTTTATGATTGAACTGGAACTTGGACTGGTGGATGTGAGTGGTGAAGCTAGCATTGTGAACCCAGAGATCGTAGGTGGTGATAAGGCACGTGATTTGGAGGAGCTGGTTGAGGTGGCTTTGGCACGGTAGAGGAACCATTACCACCACCACTTTAGCTTCTTTGCTGAATTCTCCCGTTGAGTCCATCTTGTGAATTGATTTGTTACTTTTTTCTTCCCAAAGGTTCTCTTACTAATTTTGGGACAAGTAGCGTGGTGGTTTTGATATCTAGTTTTTGTGCATTTTATCTTGTATCATCTTTCTTTCCTGGCCCGTACAAGTACCTGTGGATGGAAAAATTTGAAAAGATTGTCCTGTTGTCATCTTCTGTTTTGTTTTGTGGGAAGTAGGAACCACTTGATTTCAGTGGCTTTGTTTGTTTTCTAAATTGTTAGATCCAGATTTGTGCCCACAAGTCCTGAGTCATTTTTGTGTGCCCAAAATTCATCCCGAGACGATATTGTACGGGATAAGATATCACATGCAGATTACAAAAATCAATCCAACCTTTGGTAATTCTAAGCCCAGGTGTCCAGATATCCCATCCTCTTATCTTTTCGTGTAAGGCTTCTCATCTTAGATCATATTTTTGCAAAAGTTGACAATTGTATCTGTTACTGTAATCTCATAATTTGCCAATTCTCCCAAAAGCAAACACGGCAATGAAGATAAATTCTTTAATGGTTGAGATCAACCTAAAGCAACTATGCTACCAGCAACTCTTGACAATAGAAGCTTGATCAAAACATTGCTATTATCTAGGTTTAATGCACCAAATTGAGCACCGGATGTAGCTTGAATGAAACAGGTCAAGTAGATTAACAAATTTTATGGTAGGGAGAAAAATACAGAATAGACATTTCATGTTAGGAACGAGCCAGGGAAAACAGGAGGCATGAGCTTTTGGACCGAGTATTTAGCAGGATATTTCAAAGTGAATGTTGGTACATGGTAAGCTCGTCCTCTGTTATAAAGGTGCCGAGAGATTCACAACTAGGGTGGAAACCAGATTTTATTTGTGAATGAACTAAAATGTTGCGCTGTTATTTTGGTGCAATTTCTTGGCCGTAAACACTCTTGTTTCAGTTTCAAACATAAAAGGTAGATCTGATTATAGTATTGACTGAGACAGTTTACCTTGGGCTTATGTTTGCCTTTTTATTTTAGTTTCACCTAAGTTTTGGTTTGACTTCTATGATTATACAAATTATGGCTACTGATAGATTTTAGAAGCTTGTTCTGATATTTGCAAAACATTAGGTAAGTTCTTTATTGGTGATTTCCCCTGTGTTCTATTAAGAGATTATGGAGTACAGAGTCACCCTCAAATTAATGTCAATTTCATCACTCATCTCTCTCTGTTCTATCTATTGAAAATCTCATTCATGTGCATTCTGCTGAAGTTTTAGACTTGCCCACATACTCAGAATTTTTCATAATATTCCAAACGACGAATTGGTAACCCCCTTTCTTTGCAGAAATATTTTATACTTGAGCTTATGATGCTATCTAATTATTAGTATAGTTTTAGCTTTCGCTTTTTCTGTTGCTTTCAGATATATGTGTCGAGTTTTCCTTGGAGGGTATAAATAATACTTCCACAAATAATGCTCTGAAGAGATGTTTTAACAAATTGCTCATTGGAATGACAAATGCAAAGTCCAGATGTGGCCGATAATGACTCTTCCTACATTGAGAAAAGCAAAAGGAGAGAAGCAAAGACGATTCAGTTAATGAAAAGGGAAAGGATTTGATGCGACGAGTTTCTTGAGGGTAATGAAAACAATCTAGTTATATGGCCGACGAAATAATTCAATTCCATTTTAGAAACTCCACCTTTCTTCCCGGCCTTTTGGGTGTCCTTTCCTGGTTCCTCAACCCGCTTCCTCGTCTCTTTCCCCTTTTTTAATATCATCAACCTCTTGACAACTTCTGGCATGGTCCATGAAGTCACTAGCTCCTCTCTGTTTTTCCACTGACTAACCGCTAGACCTATCTTCAACTCATCTGTTACCAAAAGATGCATTTTAGGCTGATCAGAGTGCATGACTAGGCGGCTAGGGGCACACCCATGGCGATACTCTCCATGCACGAGTTCCATAAACAATGACGCATCCACAAGAAACTTCTTCTTATCTTCCCCTGAAAAATATTTCCTCTATTCGCATCTCGCAAATGAACTTTTGCTTGCTTCATTCCAACCTCACTGCCAACTCTCTGGCCTGTTCATCGAAAAATGATGTGATGGTTCACGTTCTGTTTATCTAGCTGCTCCAAATTCTTATGCCTGCTATTATTCAACCTCGAGTTCTCTTAGTCACGCTGGACTAATGGCTGACCACAAAAAAAAATAAAAAAAATAAAAATAAAAATAAATAAATAATAATAAAATGCTTGCTTTTGTTGATCTAGTCCTTTTGAAAATCAATATAAGTACATTCGATTGATCCGGAGTTATATATGATTCTCCGCTTAATATTGTACCAGAATTTAGCTTGAAGAGCTATGAACTTGAGGAGGTTCGAAGAGTAACAGCCTTCTATTGAAGGAAGCCCTTGTGAATCTATTATTTATCGGACTATTATTTGTGATCGAAGAAGTATGAGATTTTACACGTTGAAGTGGTTACTTGAATTTCTAAAGCACTACAAATGATGAGTGGTCGGCGTTAGGGATACAAAAGAACTGAACGGTTCATGAAGAAGTTTAGTCGTGACCCTTTACAACTTGATTGGTTGGAGGGGAGGGGTGGAGAAAGCTTTAGTGAATGCTTAGATGTTACCGTTGCAATTGAATTGTCATAAGCTTAATTATCCTTCCTCCGAAGCAAATATAATTTTGACAACATATACTTCCCCTCCATTCACGTCTCCTTCAACCAATCAAGCCCTTGAGGATTCGATTCGAGTTCATTCATCGATAAATGAGTCCAATAAAAAATAGAATATTCATTTTCAAATAAACGAATAGTTTTTAAACAACACTTGTTCGTTAAGACCTATACTTACGTGACTTATTTGAAAATAAATATATATGTATTTCAAATTGGGAAAGTAAATTTATATACATAAATACATATAGTTAAGATTAAGCATAGCAGAATAAAAATTAGCAAACGTGCTACTCCCACTGTCCACAAATAATTGCTTATATTTTTATTTTGTGGTTAGGAAATAAAGGAAATCGAATAGTTAATGAACATACTCAATCTCGAATTGTATAGGAACCAAATTGTTCATGGATGAGCGGGTGTGGAAACTAAAATTGGACTCATTAAGTACATAAACCGAACACTAACAATCCGCCTACCATTTGTTCATATGTTATCATAAAACTATTATTCCCTCCATCCATAAATAGATTATGCGGTCAAAATTGTACAAAATTTTAAAAAAAAATAAAAAAAAAACTATTTTTTCATATTTTGAATGATTAAATTTATTAACTACTCCTAAAAGTTTTGTACTATTATTCTTATTTTAGTGAGAATAAGGGGGTAATGTTGACAATTTAGTAAATTTTAAATTAAATAAATATTCAAAAAGTCAAATGCACAACTTATTTTTGAACATTCAAAATATTTGACTGCATAATTTATTTGTGGACGGAAGGAGTAATATAATTTAAGATTTGAACCATAAATCTTTTGAGGAATAGTATACGTATAGAAATCGTATAAAAAGGATACAACTTCCTAAATGTCAACATCTTACGCATGGAACTGTCCCATTGAAATAGAATCAATCCACAGATGTTACTACATTATAGCTCGTACATTTTTGTGAATCGTTTTCAATTTTTCTTGTCTTGAGCCATGATATAGATGTAGAAGGGTATCTCCGTCACTACAACCAAACAAAGTGCGATACGAATGGGTCCCTTCCAATCAGAGTGCGAGATATATGTACTAAATCGTTCATAAATAAATTCGGATTTGGTTTGTCAAAGAATAGGATTGGGCTTATTTATTTAACAAATGAGCCGAGTCTGAACAATAAAATAGATCTTATTAGATACACGAGTTAGATTTGAACAATCCTTGATTCAACTTGTTAAAGACTCGGATGCTTTTGATTTATATATACATATATATATATATATAGTAAGTTAGAAGCGCTAGTGCACGCAAATAAACATATATGGTTCATATTCAGGTGACATAATTCTTCATGGGAGATGGTGAACTTCTGCTCCTAATCATCACTTTTACTCTCATAGTTTTTAGCCTACGGGCACGATGCTCCCAGTTCGCCACCTTTTGACTTAGGTTCATATTAAATATAATAAATAAATAAATAATGTGTCATTTCACCTGTTTGATATCTTTTTATATATACATAAAAATTATCTCATCCAACTGCCTTTTCTTTATTCGCGATATTTATACTTATAATTATTTGACACATGTCCTATTAAATTATAATTTCAATACAATAGCACTTATCATAATAGAAATAATTAAAATTATATACATGTATATTAACTTACCATAATAGAAATTATTAAAACTAAATTTCTTATAATGTCGGGCATAACCCCAAGATATACATGTATATTTTTGTATTACTATAAGATAACTAATCATAATCGATATTATTAAAATTATATTTAAGAATAATTTTTTTTAGGAAATAGCTATTCTTATTAATTGATTTATACCATTTTAAAAAATTTCATAAAATTTTAAAATACTATCCTAATTAACATTAGTGTTTTAAAATATAATCATAATAAATTTTCAAATACATAAAATTAACCTAAATAGCTATTATTTTTTTTATAATATAATATTATAATATTATAAATTCTACCGAACTAATATTTTATTAAGTTATAAATAACTTAAAAAAATAAAAGAAGAAATTCAAGATGTCATATAAAAAAAATCAAAAATAATTTATAAATAATTAAAATTAATATAATAAAAAAAAATACATACTACGCAGGCTACACTCTAGTTTTAAAAAACCTAACGCATATCAGATTTAAAGTAGCATAAAACATTATTTTACGGAAAAGTTAAAAGCACCCAATTTCAAAATCTGAAAGATGAATTACCAAACTGTCAAACCAAACGGTGCCTAATAAATTCCGTTATTTTTGGCGCCATGCTACGTCACCTAGTTGTACCGAGAGCGATTGTTCTTCATCTCTTTTAGCCCATGCAAGCAATAAAAAAATGCATTACTACTATTTATTAAGTATTTTCTTTAACACTATAAAATTTATTAAATATTTTTCATTATTCTCAATTTTTACACATTGATTCAAATTTCAAGTAATGGAGCATTGACTTCTTGTCCTTTTGCCAATCGTTCGATTGTTGATATTTGTCCCACGGAAATGGCCAACTAACAGCAAGTCAGCAAATCTACCCCCACATGAAAGTGCCCTCCCATGCTCAATAAATCATCTAACAATGGAAAATAATAATAATAATAATAATAATAATAATAAAATACTTAAATCCATGAAATAAAGAAAGATAATGTCAAAAATGGTTATACGGTACACTACTTGTTTCAAGTAATTTTCTTGCGATCAAGACTATAGACATAACCTCATTACATTTTTACTCAAAACTGATTGAGATATTCTGGTATTATTCTTTTTCTATTCCTTTGCATTTCTATCTAGGAGCATTTCAGACCATAGGCGGACCGAGGAGGGAGGAGGGAGCTGGGGGGCCACGACCCCTGAAATTCCTTTGAAATATGTATAAAAAATTAAAATTTTTTTATTTCACTCATAAGCGGTCTTTCTGAAAAAAAATATATATAATCTCTTGT
>MKEJ01032508.1:0-23670 GCA_001753735.1 Embelia ribes
TTACCCATCCAAGTCCATTTTCAATATAATTACAAAACCAAGGTAGTTTAAAATAAATAAATAACATAGTTTCAAACTTCTCTTTTCAAATCAAAGTTAACGTAAAGTCAACAGTTTTCAACTGTTTAGAAACAAATCACAGTTTCAATATGTGACTTTTTGTGAAAAATTAAATCACAACTTCATAGTGCAAACCTTTTCTATGATTGTAACGCGCCACTTTTTAAAATCTAAAGTTCAAAGTTGACAAAATTTTACAGTCAGAAACTGCGTCTTTTTGTTTATGATTCACTAAAAAGGCCTAAATGATTTCTTTTTAATAGAACCAAAGTGAGAAACACAGTAAACAATGATTTTGAAATTTGTTTAGTAAATATCCAAAATTTATATTTTCTTATGTTGCCATTATGGGCTTTAGGTAAGGAGGGCGAAGATTGGAGAGAGAATGAAGGTGTTGCAAACTCTTGTTCCTGGCTGTGACAAGGTGACTTCCAAGTCCATTTCTTTGTCTCCTCTTTTGTCTCTATCTATTTCACAAAATAATCAAAATCTGAAACAGTTGATAATTAATATTCATGGGAATAATTATTCTAGAAGCTGATAATTTTCATGTGGCTTTTTCTGAAAATTAGGTGACTGGGAAGGCCCTCATGTTGGATGAAATTATCAATTATGTTCAGTCCCTACAGCATCAAGTAGAGGTAAAAAAAAAAATAATCTAATTTATTTTTATAGCTTGAGTTCACTCTGTTATTGTCAGAGTAAAATTTCTATTCGCCGCAATTATATGAAATTATACACAAACAATGCTGAGATGCGTAACACTTATGCTTGTTTAGTGAGTCCTATTTATTCAATGCATACTACGTATTATGCATGTAGACTCTGTCTGTGTATCAATGTACAGACAGGCAGTGGATAGAAACTTTACAAATTATTTTAATGTGGAAAACAGTTTACCAAAACCTTTGTGTTTCTGGAAAAATGTCAGTTCCTTTCAATGAAGCTTGCTTCTTTGAACCCCACATTCTATGACTTTGGAATGGACTTGGATGCCCTCAAGATCAGCCCTGAGGTATTAAAATCTTGCAATAGAGTTATTCACAATTGATCAAGGTTTTCTAACACTATCAAGAATAGTGTCACTGTGAGGCACAGTTTTTGGCCACGTAAACAGAATTTAATCTATACAACATCCCCAAATTTTTTATTCTTAAATTCTATATATGTGGCCCAAAAATCATTCCTCACCCCTTATAGTATTTGTTTTTGAGTTAGATACCCACTTTCCATTCACAAGTGTGTATGTGTGTGCTTCCATACATTATTTTATTATTCTACCGCAAGAAAAATGCAACATAAAGGGAATAATAATTATGATATTTGCAACTTTTAAGAATAAGCTTTTACGTTTATTTTTATTCAAATACCAAAGTGTATTAGGCTATTTGGCTTTTAGGTTGAGAATTTCTGCAATTTTTACTTAAAAGAGACTAATAGCTTTAAATGGATGTATCTAACTCATTCCAAATCCTAACGAAGCTAGTTTTTTATTATTTTTTATTTTATTTTATTTTTTAAAATCAAAATCTACAAGCAAACAACTAGAATGAGATCCATCAGTTGAATAATATTTTGTTAACTCATAACATGTCCCATAATTTAGTGGAAGTCCTCTCAATACAAGTATTTTTTTCATTTTATTATTACAAATTGAGAACAAATTACTACTAGTATTTTTTTTTATATAAAATAGCTATAGTATATTTTTTCTCTCTCTCAATTTAGAGTAATTTATCCTTAAAACATATTAATTTTATAAAAAAATATTCTTGTTCAATTTATGATAAATTAATTCTGTATTGAGTTATATCCTAATTTAGTATGTGTAATACATTCCGTACTTGTATTTCCTGTGCATTGGAGGTGATGTTGGATCTTTCTCTATGATATAAATGCCCAGAGATTAAACAACCTGGTACCTTCAACATCATTGTCAAATGTGGAAAAGTACAATTCTGCCCTTCCAATGGCCTTTTTTGATGCAATCCCAACAAGTATCAATCCTCATCTGTTCCCACAAGGTCAAAATACCAATGTTATCTCCCCTGATCAGGTGTGAATTTTTAACATGCTAAAATTGCTAATCATTTAAAAAAAAAAGATGGCATTGGCAACCCACCCATATTAAGTTCATTTTGAATATGTGTACTTTTCAACCAGTTTAAAAAATTCAGACAAAAATTATATTAATTATATCATGGTTTGCATCCTATGAAATACTGTAGTACATGAGGTTTTCCCCTTTGATGGCATCATTGATTGTTCTCAAATTCAAAAATGCTAGCGTCGCTCGCGATTGACAATGATCTTATCCGTTGGATCTGTGTGTGAAGTACATGTCAAATTGTGTGCACGGCATATGCTTGATCCAACGGCCATGGGAAGCCAGTTGCAAACGGCTCAAGTGCTTCCTTAAAAGTCGCGGTTAAATTTCATGTAATTGAGTCAACAAAAATATGATCAGTTTATGTATCAGATAGAGAACTAATTTATATATTTCTGTTGAGTTACCCACATAAACATCATCAAATTAACAAAAATAAGATAATAACTATAATTGAAGAACAAATATGGTAGTATCTAAAACTCTTAGACAAATAAATCTCACTTTCAGGAGAATGGGTGCCAATCAATTTAGCAGCTATCAGCTTCACCAAGTTCTGAGCCTTCCTTTGATATAATTTTAATCAGCTACAACAGCCCCTACAAATGTCTGGTGAGCCATCCAATAATATTCTCGTGTTTATAATAATATCATTGCGAAGGCAATAAACGATGATATATGCAGCCTTTTATGAATGTGCGCGCCACGTAGAATCAACATCTAGTATTTAAGGTCATGAATGTAAACAGACATTTCATAATCCATTCATGCCCATCATTTTCTGGCTGTGAGATTTTGTGTTCTCTTGGGCTTTGTCTACCATTTTTAAGTAAATAATTTTTTAAAAATTGATTATGTACAACTTAACACAGCTTATTATACTTACACTGCAAATTCGCAAGCTGCTATTGAAAGCAAATGGCTTTACATTAAAATTGCAACCAAATGAGCCCTATATTATTATTATTATTTTACAATTCATATTTCGAAAGAAGGCATAATTTATATAACTACTATATAAAAAATAACAACTCTACAAAGTGTTTCATGCACTTTTTATTCCAAGTTTGTCATTCATTTTATTCATTTGTAACAAAAGTCATTATACCCGAAATTGTAAACTAATTAATTCTAACTTAAACATTTTTTTGTTAAGAAATAATGTTGCATATTTAAAAATTTAGATTGATAATTATCACAAAAACAAAACTTAAGCAATTTAAAATAAAATTATCAAAACTTAAGAAATTATAATTTATAATTGCATACATATCAACCAAAAATTTTAAAAATATTTAAATTCGTATTAATTTTCAAAAGTACAGATTAGTACCTCAAGTTTACGGAGATAACTCGAAATTTCTATATAATGCATACTTAAAATTTCGATAAATAATAATTAGAATATTTTTATTTTTATTAAAAATTATTCGAAATAATTTTTTAATTTTTACTCTTATTTTTATGTAATATTTTGTTAAATAGTAAATTAGCTAATAATGTGCAAAACATGTATATCTTCTAGTCTTCTAAAAAGTGTGAAGACGTGGAAATGAGTTGAATTGTTATAATATCTACACTTTTAACGAATCCTATGATTTCATGTGATAAAAAGGCATTGTGTTTATCTTGTGAAAATTTTGTATGCGAAAAGTTTTCCATGCCCCAAGGAATGAAGGGGAGCTACAACACAAAGTTATTTGGAGGCCTAAAGATGTTCTGTGTGGTGTTTGATCAATTTTTAATTAAATTTGATGGTTCAGATATGAAGAATTATTTATAGTCGAACAATCAAATTTAATTTAAAACTAATTTAACTGCAAAAAAATATACTTGTTGAAGTTTGGATTAAAGGTGTTATTGGAATCGCTTAGTCCTTTCTTAAATCTGTGTACCCATCGTAAGAGATTCTCGAGATGCCTGTATCATATTAAGGTATGTTGAAATAGCATTATCTAATACTAAGCTTAGGGGTGCGGTGGACCATTGTTGTCCCTGCATAGGCACAGTTGGTGGGATCATAGGTGGATCAAAAGAGGGTAGAAAGCCACTGTCTCTTCTGACTTAAGAATATTTTCAGATTTTATGCATAAAATTAGAAATTTTATAGAGATGTCTATTATACGCCCGGTACGAAAAATAAAAAAAACCCCTACAAAAAAGAAAGAGCATGTCCCCCGCCAGAAATTACTAGTCCACTACTAGGTGGGAAGGTGGTGATCCATTGGCCAATGGTACACCTTCAAGAACCAACGACGGCACCACTCAATGGCCTTGTCTCCTCTTAGTCAAGAGAGGGAGAGAAGGGTCCGATTGTATCTAAAGCATATCGTTAGGTGTTGCAACAAGTTGAGTTGGGCCAGGTACCAGATATACTCAAACTCAATTTGATTCGAATTAACACTACTCGAGTTCAAGCTCTAGTCAAATTTGAGGTTTAAATAAAAGCTTGAATCTGACTTGGTTGTAAATATGAAAACTTGAGCTTAATTCGAGCTTGACATAAAAATTCCTTTTTTCTTTATTTATTTTGATTTGATAAATAACTATCTTTATTTACATATATATACTGATAGATATTGTACTCAAGCTGATCCAAAGTAGTCTGATATCTTGATACTTGAACTTGCGTTTTAAGTATAAAAGTACATTCGAACTATACTCATTTGGTATTCGAGTCCAACACTACTTAAGTTGAGCTACTCGTTAAAAGCTCGATTCACATCCACCGGCTGCCATGGGCTGCCCAAATAAAAGGTTACACGTATATTTAAGGGCTAACATCAGGCCTTGTGATTATATGATCACGATTCACGTGTTAGAATAACAAATTTTTCATCTTGGTGTTGGTGAGCTGTGAAACTCATTTACTGACTGAATGACCTGAAACCTAGCAACTTTCATAAAGCAATTATGTGGTTTTTCCCAAGTCATCAGATCGATAAGCGAGAGCAATAACATGAGAACGTTAGATCTCTAGTTAAAAATGATGAGAATGAGAACAGGAGCATCTCCTATATATGAAGGATTTGTTGGCCATGGATATGGCAACTGAGTTTTCATATTTATGGTCAACTTCTTGAACAACAAATCAAACGCTACTCCAGCTTCATATAAATATTCAGTCATATAATAATATCACTCTAATATTTAGCATGCTCAATTTCTCAGCCTCCAACCTCAGTTCAATAGCCCTCTGAAAATACATCAAAAACTTCAAGATCTTGCGTTCTTATTCTGATGCAATAGAAAAAGGAACAGCATTACTCTTATTAAATCCCACAACCAAAAAGATCAAATAAATGAAATACATCAAGCACTATTGTACACTCTTGAATATCCATTCTGGCTGACACGAAAGTTGAGTATCTGGACGGTGACAGTCATTTCTTATGCTTAGGCAAGATTTATGGTGAAGGAGACGTATGGATGTCCATCAGGATCACCTCCGAGACCACCCATCCCCCCTTCGTCTTCGTATTTCCAGTATGTGCTGCAATTTGAAAAATTAAAGAGAAACAAATATATAAATTACAAGCAAAAATAGAAGAAATGGCTTATTACATATATTACTGGACTAGCCCAAGCTTCCGGTTGGTACCTCAGTTTTCGATGCAATTGATTAATCTTCATTCTTACTCAGGGGTATGTTGTTATTCATTCATAAAGAGGAAAACACAAAACAAGCATACGTTTTTTGAAAATCTAATCAAGTATAACAAGATGTTCGGTTGGCCTCGTTACTGTATATATATATATATATATGTATATATGTATAGTTCAAGATAAAAAGTATACTTTTAAAAGTATTTTTTGATATTTCTATCAGGATTTTTTACAACCTTTTGCAACTCCCAAACAAAAAAAAGATACATTTTTTTCATTTTTTACCAGAAAAGTAAAATTCTCTTTTTTTAACATCCACCAAAAAATATACTTTTATACTATGCAATAAAAAATACTTTTATACTTGTATATATAAGATATAAGATAAGATGTTTTTATACTTGTAAGAAAAGATGTGAGCCCATTGACACGAGATTTAGTGGGTCAGATATCTACACCAAATTTCAGCCTGAGACTGTTGTCCATAAATTTCAGCTTCAAAAAATAGACAAACCAGACCAAATTAGGACCACCGACTTTGAGAGTGACTGGCTAACATGTCAAATGCAGACCTGAATGTTCCTTTGTTTTTCTTTATTAGCCCATCCACCCCAAACTAAGGCAGTGTACATATGTGAGATACCCTCAAAAAAGAAATGCTCATGTAGCTTTTAAGCAAAAAAGCCGTCTTTTTAAGAATATAGAAAAAGTTGGGTGCATGCACCTTAAAGCTTCTAGTTTTTAGGCCAAATCAGCAAATTGCTTAGTTAAAAAGTTACAAGCCAAATATAGACTGGCTTTAAGCAAAAGAACTAAAAAACTTGAGCTTAAAAGTCGTAACTAACAAACCCATAAATGATGTGGCCGGCTGTGTTTTAGATGCATAAAGATACTTGTGGGTCATTTGCTTTTTCGTAAGCAAGGGATGATGAGGACCGTTCGTAGCATATCTCCCCCAACCCAGCTATGACAAGATTTCTGTCCGAATAAATAATACTCCACACCCAATGATGATCGCAGTGAGCAAGAATATCGGAACATAACCTCCCCTAGTCCCCCGAAAGGCAGACAGTGTATGACAAGTAGCGAACATAATAAATAAATGATGGCACTAAAGCAGATTTGTTCAGCCATGCATCCGTCACATGCCCTGGTTCATTCTACCACATTCAAATACCAAACCATCACTACTGAATTACCCCAGTTTGGATCTAAAAATAATCAAGAGATGGTTAAATGTGGCTGATAGTAGAGTAGTCGGTTGGTTGCATAACTTGACGATTTAAAAATAATCTAAAAATAATCAAGAGATGTGATGTTTTGGTCAGAGCAAAAAGGTGAAAATAAAGGACAACGATGACAGCAATTTTGCCATCAGACTTTCAACGATGACAATGAAATTAACTATGTTCACCGATTTAAATCTTCTCATTATCTACTACTACTTGTAAACTTCTTTTCACTTGTCGGCCACCAAAAGAGTTAGCAAACCCAAGTAAATTGATAGCACCTATCTTTGTAATCAGCTCTAAAAACACTGCTCATACGCCTTCAATTAACATTTACAAATACTAATATGACATTAATTTCTAAGTCAGGTACCTGTTTCCACTGTCGCATAGCTCCTCTAGGATAGATCGCACCTTCTTCTCACTTTTCACAGAAGGTGACAATACCACCGACTGAAATAAACAAACTTGAAATTATCAGCCAAAGTATAATTGATACCAAGGGGAGAAAATGAAACAAAGAATGGAATGAGAAAACAGAAATGGAGAGCCAAGGCCCAGTTACCAAGAAAGATGGCGGCAAGCCATATCTCAAGATACTCTCAGCAAAGACACGTATGGCACAGAAGTGCATCCATGAGCTAAAAACCTATAAGGCACCACGCATTGAAGAATTATTCAGCAACTGTAATGTAGAATCAAAAGAGGAGGGGAGAGAGAAAGAAAGAGGCAAAGGAATGCTCCAATGCAATAAAAATGTAGCGTCACAAAACAGAGAATTAAATGGGGCATTCTAAAAACTATTATCTTGCTAACCATTTAGCCTAATCCTTAGCGTACCATCACGGTCCTGTAAATCCAGCTTGTAACCAATCATCAAGACTCAATATAATCAGTGCCCAAGCCACAAGCAGAAAATATTTCCAGTTGAAGCATGCCACGAAGATTGCAATGACTCCTTATAGGGAGATACTTCTTATAGGGAGATAGTCAGATGACCACAACAATGAATAAATTACATGTCGGCAATAAGGAATCAGGTATAGCTTTATCACAAGCACAAGGCAATGGCTACATATATAAGCACGTGGATAAACACTACTACATATATAAGCACATATATAAACAAGGTGGCAATGCCTTGAAAAATTGGCAATGTCCCACACAACAGTTAAATCTGTTATCATATAAAAGTCCTGACTCCTGCTATCTGAGCGTTATCAAGGGTAAAGCTTCAATTTAGCAGATATTTTTCAACTCTTGCTATTTCCTAGTTTTATAAGGCCAATGCGAATGCGAAAGCTTGCAAATATAAATTAAAAACCTGATATGGGAGTATTATGATTAGTAAAGAGCCAACTGATACATCTATATTTCCTTTTTTCCCCTCAAAAATCTTCACAATTTTCTATCACAACAATTTACAAGATAATGAAAGAGTTATGCACATGCTCAAATGATGACGGACCAATTTGCTCATTTACCTCAAGCATCTTCCATCACGACACCATCTCATTCTTCATGGCAACTTTTTTCAACACAATCAATATTCTTTTTGCAAAACTTGCCACAGTGTTTAATGTTAACAGAACAATTACATCATACAAATTCCCTCAATTAAGGAAATGGTCTTTCTAACATGCTAATATCCTCTCTGAATCTTAACCTGTCTGCTAATGAATATACTATCAGTCTATCCCACATCCTTCCTTATGGGTATATTTGAACTACAGTCTGAACTCCAGTTCCACCATATGACAAGTTCTGGTATTCACAGAAACAGAACACAAGTTTCGTCCTTCCCACAATACATCCCCATACCGCAGTTTGGATAGTGGACCCTTACAGTCAAAATTCTTCTCAATAACGAAAAATAGTACAGTAGATTATGTGCAATGAGAAAACTTCAATGCTCCCGAGTGAAGTGTTCAGTAAACCCTAAAGGTAGCTTCTCCACAAGTACAACTAACGGGGAAAGGAAATACACTGTGAATTAACTACAGAACAATTTCTTCTTTGCCAAAGTCCGGAGATAACCACTCTGACCAATTCTTTGACAAAATGAGGAACCTACTAAATTCAGTAACAAATTTGAACACGGGGAAGAACCACCGGTAAATTTCAGAAAGTACAATAAAATTAATCGTACCTCCCCATAGCTTGCATAGCACCATTGCAAAAGACTACTCCTGAGGGAATCTTGATCCTGCATCAAATTTTCTAGCTCCTGCTTGCGACTTTCTTGGCTCTCCGAATTATATTCAAAATCACGAATCTGAATATAATAAGTGAAATCAGTCATGCTGCACATAGAAGCCACCTTTTACATATATAATCGTATTAGACTTATCATTCATTCTCTTGATACTTGTCATCTCAAAATACTATAAGCTGGCTTATTTGGTATTGCAAAAAAAGCTAGCTTCAGCTAGCTTAAAGCTTCTTTGGGCCAAAAAGCAAAAAAAAACTAGCTTATAAGCAGGTCTTTTAAGCCCTTACCAAACAAGCCCTATGTAAGCAAGAAATTAGATCTTACTGTTCTCTTGACAACCAGATATTACAATTGTTGATTGAATGACTGACTCACTTGAAAACCTCTTTCGCGTGCCTTAGTTCTAAAGTTGTCGGCATCGCGATTGAACAGTGTTACAGTGTAGAGAGCATAATCATTGTCCTCATACAGCTTCTTGGATGATCTGGGGACCTTAACAATTGGTAGAATCAACAAAGTAAATTTGAGTAAAGCAAATAGCTAATGCATTTAGAATTTATTAAAAGACTAAACCATAAAGAAAATAGAAAAGAAAAAAAGGGGGGATCAATAGAGATAGTCAGTCCTCAATCACATAATATGCAAGGGAAAATTTTTCCCCTGAAACAAATTGACAACCAGGATAAAAGAAAAAGTGAAAAGTCATAAACCATGGAAGGGAGAAAGGATTACCACATAGGCAGTCAGTGTCTCGTAGCTTGACAACCAATCCTTCTGGGAAAATTTGGAAACAACAGCAAGGAGGGTTGTTAAGTGTTCCGATGAGATGATATCCTCTGGCTTAACCAAATTGGACAGATCACGGACAGCTAAGCTGAAAGAACCAAAAGCTCAAAAGGTAAAGTTAAGGAGATAACCTCTTGCAACACAATGTGCTAACCAGCTATAGTCCTAATATCTTCAGGAGCAAATGTAACTTCTCGATTCTTTAATCCACTGGAAAGCCACCATTCCCATTCCAACTACGGACTAACAGAGCTCACTGGGTCCATTTTCTAAGTTACACAAAAATTAAATATACATATGTATGATAAAGACATGCAAATCCAGTTTAAGTCTAGCATACCTCCCACCCTGCTTTCTGTTTATAGCATTAAGTTGGCTGCGCACATTGTTATATTCAGCAACCCGAACCTATCATGGTCAGGAAAAACACTTGAGAGTGCTGAAAAGAGCATTGAATCAGACCATAAAAGTCATGAAACTAAAAAAAGCTAAACATTTGATTATGGAAGGCTTCTAATTCTTTGGACCAAGATCTGTCCACTAACCAAGTTATCAGATATGTAGAACTACTGATAATCTCATTGACCATGTTGTCAGGTATTTTGTTACCTAGGACGCAAAACAGGTCCCTGAACTAATAATGCAGAGGTTCTACATGCAGTCTTTCTCTAATTTATACGAGCTAAAGTTAAAAAGGCATAGAAAAATATAAAAAAAAATTCAATAACATTTAGTTCCATACCCACTATCCTTCCAAACCACAAAGAAATGACAAAAACTAAAAAAGGAATAAAACTTAAAAATCAAAATCAGTGTCTCATTATCACTATAATTGAGGTGATCAACATGAGTTTTCATATCTTCCCAGGTACCGTACTACTAATCAGGCATGCCACAGAATGGAAAGTAATAACTTCATAAGTTGAGCAGAATCTTCATCTTCTTTTCCAAAGGGGAAATGAGGAATCCATCAGACCGACGTCACATCTCATTAGCTAGTTGGTTGGCAATAGCTAACACTAAATAATCAAAATAATCAGAAGAAGGGGGCTAAAATCACTTATTTGGGCTTTATAACCTCATTGCTAGCGATTGCAATACCACGTTGGACTTAACGAGATAAAACGCCTTCAGTTAAGCCAATAGTTATACATGACTAGAGCAGGTGCTAGTCTCTTGTGTGAAGATAGAAAAGCACATTTTTTAGACATGATAATTCAATCTGAGGAGACTCGAGCGAATTTGCCAATTGAGACCTTAATACATGAATGGAAGAATGATTATTACTCTGCCATTTTTTTATTTTCCTTTTTGGGGCTCTTAGCAACTCATCCAAGTTGTCAGATGCCAATCTTACATTCAACAAACATGTTCAAGATCCAAAAATCTATAAGTTCGCTCTCCTCTCTTTTCACAAACTATGTTGGTTTTACAGCTCTCCAGATTGGATATTTATTTCAGAGGTTCAAAGGATGGAATAAAAATTTATCGAAAGGTTCTCTCCATACGCCATACACTTTAAAGCTTCTCTGTTTTACCCTTTATCTACACTGGGAGACTGTAAGTTAGAATCTAACGTTCCTCACATTTGATTCCAAAGGGTAAAATCATTAACCTCATTTTATATTTATGTAAAGAACGTAGTAACACCAAAAACTGTGCAGTACAAATTCCAAACATAAAGCTACACAATTTAGAAGTATATAGAAAACAGTCTGATTTCAACTTCGTCATAGAGTCCTTTAACAAACTAACTCACCTTAAGATCATCTTCGATTTTGGCAATTTGAGCATGAATTCCATCAACGGTCTCCTTAAGAGGTGACATAATTGGGTACTTCGCCTCATCCCACACAAATCTTCAAACAAAAAACACCCCCAAAAAGAACATAAATCAGCATCCTACAAAGCAAACTTCTAAACTTTTCAATCATGATCAATCAAATTCCATTACCTGGTTAGGTATGAATCAACGGGAACCCCATCTACGGTCAGTGAGCTACTCACGACACCCGAAACCCTCTCCAACTCCTCGATCTGACGCCGTATCTTGTGCGACACTCCTTCGATGAATGAGTTAGACTACAAATCAAAATTTCAAACATATATGTATCAGTAGTGTGGAACTAAATCATGATGTTAGCTTCAACGTGAATAAATCATCTGCAAAATCGAATTTGCAGATATAAAAAACAAATGTATAAATGTGTACAAATATTGGCATAGTGATTCCAAGTCATGATGTGTACTGATATTAAAAATTTCACCTTCAAACTAAAATTGCACAGACACACACATGGTGATATAATCACACAGGCAAAACTCGCACTCAAAACCAGCTTGCAAGTGGATGTTCCCCAGTGATTATACACATGGTAATATCCAAAATCAATTTGGGATTTCAACATTCCATCACGCTTCCATAACCAACTTAGTACTACATTACTGACATTGACCCGGCATCATAGCTCACGGAAGCTACCAGTAAATCTTAATCTACCCTTCAGGTCTCCATTTGTCTATAGTAATTATAATCTGGCCTAACGTTCCACCCCCCTCCCCCCTTCCCCTACCGCCCACAAAACCAAAAATAAAAATAAATAAATAAATGTATAAATAACATGTTGACGCACCCTGCCTCTCTGGCAAAATTACACTCCATGATACGTATCAATCTTTTATCTGCCTAGATTATCTTTTTTTGTGTGATTCGACGATCTTATATGGTGGAATGTGACTCTAATGATCGATGTGGGATCTCAACATATGAAAATCTTTCTAACACTCCAAAAAAATGGCATAATGGCCGAAGGCAAATTCTGGGCCACATAAACAAAACCTAACAATAAAATTTATTTGGAAAATTTTGTAATTACATATGTTATATTCTGTTCCTGCGTTACAAAATTTGCTTCCCATCGTTACACAAAATTTGAAGCATTAAGAAACCACTTTCGCCTCTACATATATCATTAGTACGATGCGAAATCACGATTCTCACTTGCAATCGATAAGCTTTACCTTCAAGAGATCGTCGCTGAGAGCTAAAAGTGAATCTAATGTTCCAACTCTGAGCTTAGGGATATTAAACTGCAAAATCAACAAAAATCAAACACCAAAATCAGATCTCAGATCTCAAAACATCCACACACACACACACACACTATATACGTATATGTGTGTGTGTGTGTGTGTGTGTGTATACATATATATACACATGTAATTACACGGTAGAGAGGGGTGTCGAAGGAATGCTTGGAGACGGACTCTTGCAATCTGCTCCAGAGAGAGGAATCGGAGTTCCGTACGGGAAGAGAGACCATCCAATACCTTGTCGCCATTGGACCTTCGAAGTGTCAGTAATGGCGGTGGTGCTGATTTGATTATATATGTATACGTATATGTATATGATCTGTATGTATATCATATCAATACAGGGAGTTTCCGAGACTACTTGTATATATACATTGATGTCCGATGAGATATTTCGGTAAATTGCAGTTAGACCCACTTTGATTTGGTATTTGTACAGATATATCCACTAGATAGATAGTTGTATCGAAAACTTATACAAATTAGTTTTATGTGACTAACAATTAGTTACATCACCCTATTTAATAGGAAGACAGATAGCGCGTAGTGATTTGATTAATTTTAGCCATACAAAATTAGGGGGTGTATTGGATTAAAATTTTAAAAAATTGTTTTGGCCTAAAAAGGTCTTGTGGATTTTAAAAGGCTATGTAGTAATATAATGACTTATAAGATTTTAAAAGACTTTTTTTTAAAGATTGTTATAATCGGCATTCTCATGTATGAATTTTAAAGCATTTATATCGTAAGACTTTATAAGATTTGAATGAACAATATGGATTTATAAGATTTAAAAGGAATGCATGAATTTTTAGTAAGTATTCGAAATTACAAGAGTAAATGAAAAAGTAACAAATAAATGAATAATTTTTAATTAAAAAAAATTAAAAACAATACAATTTTCAATTTTCAATATAATACAGAGAATATTAAAAAATTGAAACCAACATATTTTTTATTTTTTATTTTTGTACGTAAATAAGAGCATTTACACCTGTCTTTCTTAACGGGACGGGAGTTTTTTCTAATTTCAAAATTAAATGTTAGAGCATTTGTACAAGCATGCATTTGTCATTTTTTTTTTTATAAATCTCATTTTTTTAAAATTAAATTTTCATACAAATAAAAATGGGTTACATCCTACTAAGGTTTATAGCTTAGCTGGGAAAAAATATATTTTTTGATAAAGAAATTGTGAATTGTAAATTTTCCTATTTAGAAATTTAATTGAGCAATGATGTGGAGATTTTAAGAAATAGAGACGTAGAACCTTTTTGGTTCAAACCACTCTTTTGATGAACTAAAAGAGAATTTTTTTTAATTAGAAAGACTGGTGGAAATGTTTTTATATGAATGTATTTTGTTGTTGATATTAACAAAGATACTTTTTTTTTTGTTGTGTTTGATAGGCAAAGAAGCAGCGAGTGGCTCGCCAGCCGTTGGACCTAACGGCAGTCAGGAGGTCCGGTCGCAATGCAGATAGGCCCCCTCCCAGCTACAAGGAAGTGAGATAATTTGATTGGTTTTAGCTTTTAAACTTATGTTGTTGCAAGATTCTTTTCTAGCGTTTCTTTGGTTGTAGCTTTTAATCAAAAAGCTAGTTGTTTCTGAGAATAATAAAAGAATAATGAATATAGCTAAAAGCCTTTGGCTTTTTATGGCTAAAACAACATAAGAAAAATCACTTATTAGGCTGAGCATCCAAATGCACACATCTTTTAAGTAAAAAAGAAATGCTTGAGCTTGAAAGGTGCAACTAAACAAGCTGTTACTTTCATGATTTAGCCTTTTTGCCTAATGATTACTGACAAACAAATTAGCATTATGTCATAATTTATCCTGCTATTGCAATTGGTTGTCTCTTTGAATTTTAGTATAGTAGTTTGATTTAGAGGAAATGAATGTGGTCCTCCTATCAAAGGCAACATTCTTTTTATCTATTCTTTTATTGGAAAAATTCGCCGCATTGTTGAATAATTGGTGTATAGTTACACCATTGATGTCCGTACCTATGCATAAGTGTGAAACATCTGCGAGCATTCCATTTATTACCTGATTGCTTATTTTTAAGTATGTTTCTTCAGCTTTTATTTTCATATTTTCATTTTTGTTATCTTTTTTGTGATCTCCATAGATTCACATCGTAGTTTGTATTGCAATTGCAACTGTCTTTGAGATTAATCATTTGCTTAAATTAACAGGAAATGAATGTGGTTGAGCAAACCAATCAAAAGCTCACCTTTTTTTTTTCCGGATAAATTCACTTTAGTTGTAAACTATGGTTATTGTGTATGTAGTACTAGTTGTTCATAATTAGAGACTTATGACCCAACCTATGCCGAAATGTTTAACATTAATGTTGCGAGGGTGAAGATTGAAATGGGTATTAATGTGTGTCAATCAAAGCATTTTGGATCCTGAAGTTGTAGATTAAGCATCATAATCCGGAGTTTTTGTAAATCAAGGTCTGAATAGTGAACACATGAATACAAATATTACCCACAGCTATGTTGAACATATAATTAAGGGACTCAATATTTTCAATCTAAAAAAACTTGTTAAGCCACCTTAATTGTGGCTTTTAATGGAGTTTTCTCTCGATATTGCTTCTAAATCTTTTCTCTAATAGACTGAAGTATCCATATTCAATGATAAATTTTATTGACTGTTAAGGGTACTGTAGTGAATTCATTTGCCTGTCTTCTGTGTTCATATGAATTTGGTACCATTTGTTTCCCTTTCTGTATATCAACATCTAATACCAGTTCCTTTAGTCTGTGCTAATCACCGAATCCTCTTCATGCTTATCAGGAGCCTATGGAACCCTTGGGAAGGGGCAGAAGGTTTGTTTAATAATATCTTTAACTAAATACCCCAATGTGGATACACATATAGTCAAGTTAGATCATGCGGGCATTACTTTGATTTTCGAAAATGAATGATCATAGGGCTTATAGTGGCGGTCCGAGAAACTTGGCAAGCAGGGCAAATGTCTCAGAGGAGGACCGAGTTTATGCTCAGGAGAAAGCAGAACAATTGCAGTCGAATTTGGAACACGAGTTCCCAAGCTTTGTGAAGCCAATGCTCCATTCTCATGTCATACAAGGATTTTGGCTGGTAAGTTCGTATACATCCGTAGGCCATGTTTGCTTTCAAAACTGAGAATAAGTTGTATATATTTAGCCTTGTATATAGTATGTTGAGACACGAGAATGACTACAAAGAGGTATAAGTTTTATTTGTTTTTCTCCAATTTGTTTTGGTACAGAGGGGTTTTTGGTTTGCTAGACTAGATTCTCTGGATTGTACTGTTAGTCCCAGATTAGATTCATAAAATTGAAAAATTTTATTTGGTATATACATTCTGGACTAATAGTCTTATCCTTCCCTTGGGGATAGATTAAGTCTTTATCTGGGTTGAAAAACTGTTAGTTCATAGCCCAAGACGAAACATAATACTGAAATGAACGGGGGACTGGACAGTTGAAAAGCTCCCTTAGGTCAAAATGGGGGATAAAATTTGAATACGTAATAAAAATGGCACAAACACAGCTTGTTTCTAATCACACGACAAATTTTTTGTTTCTGCTGACTAACTTTGATTCTCGGAATTATGTGGCTCAATTATGGTGCTGTTTTCTCTACCTGTCGATAGTGTTCCTTTTTCTCATCTATGATGCACAACAAACTGATTAACAATTGGTCAACTGAAAAAATGCTTCATTTGATTAGAAAAGACAAAGGCACTTATAATCAAACTTTTTAAGCATCAACCTCCCTAAGTTACCTAAGTTACCCGTTAATCATCGTATGAAATCTCAGGGATAAGTTATCGCTTCTTCGTACTTTAACGAACTTTGCTCAACTGAAAATCTCGAGTATCTACACCACTGGCCACCTCATTGAACTTAGGTTTGCTAGGATGTGTGCTTATTGTAACTTAGCAGTATTAGGAAAACAAATATCCTCTGGGAAGAAGGGATGGTGTGACATTAAAAGTGTAAATTGCAGCTTAAGGGCTTTTCTTTGAGCTGACAAGCAATTGAATCAATGTTTTTATACAACCAGCAAATGTGGTTAAATATGAACTAATGTTCTTTACCCCTTTTTGTATCTCTTGTTTTGCATTTTGTTATTATGCAATTGCTGCATAATTTACTCTTGTTTTTTTGTTTTTTTTCCCCTTGAAATTACATCGTTCGTATAGGGCCTACCTGTCGATTTCTGCACCGCACACCTTCCTAAACAGGATGAGTATATGACCTTGGTTGATGAGGATGGGAACGAAACCCCGGCAAAGTACCTAGCTGAAAAAAGAGGGCTTAGCGGTGGGTGGAGAGGATTTGCCCTTGATCACGAAATAGCTGATGGTGATGCGTGTGTTTTTCAACTAATAAAGCCTTTGGAGTTTAAGGTAACAGTCCAAACGAGAATTTTTTATAACAGTTTTTTTATACTCACAACGCTAGTAGATTTTTTATTACCAAAGGAATACTTGAACTGATCAAGTAGACATTATCATTTGGTAAGAACTCAAAATTTTAACAGATTTTATATGTAAAATTCGAGATTTTCAAGGATTCCCACTATTCAACCCCTATGAGGAGCTTTTTCTACCCCCCTACATAAAATAGATAGGCTCGCCCCCCATCCGAAATTCTTGGCTCCACCACTGAACGTAAGTAATCAACTGTAATGATGATTTTTTCCTTGGATTTATGAATAACAAATGAAACCTGATACTTTGAACTGATACTCCTTTAGGGGTTATCATCATCATAGATTATCATGACAACTTGGGTTTTATTCTTCTGTTTTGAGTAGCAATACAGAATTTGCAAACTTCTATTGAAATACCTTGATCTGCAAAAGTGTAATAGTTGTTATGGTGCAACCACTACCATGAATGTTATTTTACTTGCATAAATTTGGAATCTAACTAGAACTATACTTTTTTTTTTTTTTACCTGATTTTTAGGTTCATATTATCCGATTTAATCAATCCGAAGACAATGAGGAGGATGCAGATGAGGCACATCTCAAGTCCAATGCCAAATAAGTCAGAACAAGCATAATTTTAGTCTACTAATAACTCATGTAAGCTTATTAGTGACTTATACCTACCATTTGATCCCCTTTTTAAACGTCTATTTTTTCCCTCTAATTTCAGGTTTAGAAGACAAATACTACAAACTCTACCAAGCTTGGGTCCATCGTGGTTCTTAGCGTCTGGAATACGATGATTTTGTGGTAATTTAAGTATCAAAGGCAAAATGATGTTAGATTTTGTAATTTATGATCCCTATTAGTGCCATTGTAATCAAACATATTACCTTATTTGGATCAAGCCGGTAACAAGCATTGCAAACTTTCAATGCTTATGCGAATTGGTCTTTAGTTGTTAGTCTTTAGTGTAGTTCATGGTGAAAACTTGTGGCTTTTGAGATCACGTTAGGCACATTGCATTGCCATTTGCATAGGACAAATTTGATTATGCATTAATTGGATCATATTTGGGTAGTTCATTAGACTCTGCAGGTCTATCCACCTCAGACCACCGGTTCTGTGGGTTGTGCTGTCGCGGGTTTGCAGGTGTGGAGGAAAATGTGAGACCCGTCCCTGCCACATTTTCATTAGTATACGGGATGGGATTGGTTGCGCCTCCGGTCAACCCATAGGTCATATGAATGACCTAGTCCTTTTTGCAATATTTGGGTACACGGGGCTCATAAGACTTGCAATCTGTCCCACCCCCACCCCTACCCCTACCCCTGTAGTGGGTGTGGAGCCGGTGAGATCTGCTTGGCGGTACGATTGTCCTACTGAAAATTTAGGAAATTCAGGTAATACCCTACACAAATTATCCGAACTCTAATTGCTTGAAAATAATATTGAATTTTTAAATTTGAATTATTCAAAAATAATATTGAATTACCGAATTGGAATTACTTAAATTATTTATAATAAATTCGACCCAAATCCGAACCTGATTTAAGCTAAAATTCGAATCTGAATTATTCGAACCGAATCTGAATTATGTTCATGAAATGGTGTTGTTTTATAATATTTATATAATATAAAATAATATCGTTTTGTTATTCGGATATTTCAGGTAATTATTTGAATTATCAGAACTCGAATTCCTGAATTACTTTAATTTTTTAAAATATAAAATTTATATAATATAAAATGAAATCGTTTTGTTATTCGGATATTTCAGGTAATTATTCAAATTATTAGAACTCCAATTCTTGAATTACCGATTTTTTTTAAAATATAAAATTTGAATTCGAACTTGAATCCAATTTTTAGGTAACTCAGATCGATTATCCGAATTTTTGTACTCCCTTGGTGAATTTCAGGGTTAGCGGTGGAACTGTAAGGCACAGTTCAAATGAACAAGCCATATTCTCAATGATAATTAATACCACTACATTGGAGCTACCATTAACAGAACTAAATACAAATAAATACAGAATTAGTCATTCTACAGTTAGTTCTTTCTAATGTCAGGGGAAAAAAAAACAAAACAAAAGAGTAAATGGCCACATGCTTAACTAGAAAGCTATTTTCTATTTTGCTACGTCTTCTTACACCTTATAGTTTTATGGTAAATTACACTTTGATGCCAGAGGTTTCTGACAATTTCAGATTACCTCCTGAGGTTTCCGCAATTACACTTTGTGCCCACTTATAATCCAAGTTTGATTTTGTTCTATGAGAACCATATTACCCTCATTTAATTTCCTTGCTTTTTTTTTTTTGAATTTAGAACTTGATATTAGGTAATTTTAAAGAAAATATAATCACTTTAATTAAAGTATATTATATTTTTAAATAATAATTTTTTTTACAAAAAAATTGGAACATAAAATTATACAAAAAATATTATTTAAGGGGTATTTTAGTAAATTGTTTAGTTATATATTATAAATAATTTTACTTTCACTTTTTCTCTAGAAATTTTGGGGGTAAATTGCAATGGCTGTGAAACCTCATGAGGGCATATTATAATTTCAGAAACCTCAGGGGGTTTTCTAAAATTGCCAGAAACCTCGTGGAGGCAAAGTGTAGTTTATCCTAATTTTTTTTTTTTATTTAATGCAAACTCATAATTTAGATACCATCACTAGTCTTTATTGCAATCATTGAGATTTTATATATTTGTATTATTCTTTGTCATGTACTCCTAATAGTAAATTAATACTCCAATATGGTATGATGACTTGATGATTGCTACAACTAAAAATTGGTAAGATTAATACCTAGATTTGTATTGTTACTTGTCATGCATTAGTAAATAAATACTCCAGTACCGTGTGATTAATTGATGATTACAAAAATTCAAAATTAGCAACATAACACGTATTTCTCTGTTCCTTGTCATATACTCCTAGTAGTAAACAAACTAGAGTAATTTGTCTAATTGAGTTATTTTAGAAATTATTTATTAAAATGGTCATTTTTAACAATTTATATATGAATTACCATATATTTTTCTTTTAATGACCAAACTATCTCTTTGCCAGAAAACTAATATTTGTACAATAATTTACAAATTAATTAATAATGGGTAGTCTGAAATTCTGAAAGTGTATTTATTTTCTCTTTCATTTAATTTATCTTAATCATGTCATATGGAAATATCAAATAATATTATTAATTTCTCCGCAATGAAATGATTTGTGCAATATATATATATATATATATAAGTTTTAGTTAAAAATAAATAATCTTTTTATTGTACTTACCCCCATAAAATTAATCTCTATATATATTAATAAGTTCGAATTAAACGTATTTAAACTTGAACTTATTCTAAAAATAAGTTTAAATTTTAATTTACTACTTATAGTAAAGAGTAATTTATTAACAAATCAATTATAAGACTATTTTTATCTTTTAATTGAAAGTGATCCATTATAATAAATAGTTTTAAAAGTAATATATTTTAATAAATAATTTTACAAACTGACCTATTTTAGTTAATCTCTCAAATAAACTATCCAGTATAAATACGGAATTGATAATTACTAAAATTAATGATATTTGACTTGGCCTTCCATTGATCATGACAAAGATGTGTTGCTTTTGATGATGTAAGAACATATATGTTCCAAAATTGAGATACCTAAATTATGCTTGAAGAAAGACAATGAGACACACGTTTTCAATGCTAGTAAATTACAAAAAGTCTTACTTTTTCTTATTTTCCTTTTTTAATTGTTTAAGAATTTTATTTATATCAAGTCAGTGAATAGATTTTTGTATATTATTGATATTGATTTTGATATGGATAACAAAAGCGTATATCATAATCTCAACATGTGTAAATAGATGTATATCATATATCCAATGATGACTTATAAAACCCTTATATTAGGGTGTGCATATTCAAATAATATAAAATACACAAAAATATATTTAATTCTTAATTTATATATTTTTAGATTATAAGTCACTTGAACTTGTATTATTATTCTCCAAAAAGGTTTCATTTTTGAAAATTTCACTGTACTATTTGCCTCAATGCTAAGAAATTGCAAAAAGTCTTACCTTTTTTTTTATTTCCTCTTTTCAATTGTTTAAGAGTTTTATTTATATCAAGGTGGTGAATAGATTTTTGTACATTATCTATTTTGATAAGACAACAAATATGTATATCATAATCTCAATACATGGGAATAGATATATGTCATATATCCAACCAATGACTTAAAAACTCTTGTATTAGAGTGTACATATTCAAATAATATAAAATACATAAAAATATATTTTATTCTTAATTTAGATATTTTTGGATTATAAATTATTTGAACTTATATTATTATTCTCCAAAAAGGGTTTCTTTTTTGAAAATTTCACTGTACTATTTGCCTTAGTGCTAGCAAACTGCAAAACGTCGTACTTTTTTTTTTTCTCTTTTTAATTGTTTATGAATTTTATTTATATAAAGGTGGTATATAAATTTTTGTACATCACCGATTTTGATATAGATAAAAAATGTGTATATCATAATCTCAACATGTGAAAATAGACATATATCTTATATCCAACATAGGGCTTATAAAATCCTTATATTAAACCCTGCATATTCAAATAATATAAAATACATAAAAATATATTTTATTCTTAATTTGGATATTTTGGGATTAGAAATTACTTGAACTTGTATTATTATTCTCCAAAAAAGGTTTATTTTTTGAAAAATTTAACTGTATTATTTACCTCTAAAACAGTGTTGTCGCAGTTTTTAAGATTATTTTTCTTAATTTATCAATAGCTATTAAAAAAAATATTTGGTTGTAAAACTATTAAACTAATTTTATTTACTTGAAAAGCTGAAAATTTTATAATGCTTCCCCAAAATATCTCCTCCTCGCGAAAAAGACAAAATTTTATAGTAAATGTTATTAAAAACAAACTCAATTAATTAAGAAGAGAAATGTTTAATGGTTAAAATTGTAAATTCCCCCATCAACAATTATTAATGATTAGTCCATTAAATAGCTGAAAAGTTAATCCAAACACGACTCTCTCTCTCTCTCGAAGTCATCTCTCTCTCTCTCAAAAAGTTTAGCTTATTTATAAATCAATCAATATTTAGGGTGCTTCAGAAATTAAATTCGAGACACGAAACCCTAATCCCTAAAATCAGAAGTATTTGGTGTGCGTGTGTATATATATATATAGAGAGAGAGAATTGAGGAGAGAGAAGATTACAAATTGGGGGGTGTACAGAAGTTCAATTCGAGACATATACCATAAGCCCTGATACTCGATTTATCGATATATTTATACATACACAGATTAAGGGAGAAAGATTCGAGGAGAGAGAGGGAGAAAGGATTTCATAATTGGGGGTTTTACAGAAATTCAGCTCGAATTATCGAGATATATGTGTATATATATATATATATATAGATAAAGACAGAGAGTTTCAAAATTGGGCTTTTTCAGAATTTCAATTAGAGATAAAACCTTAATCCCTAAAATTCAAATTTCGTGCATGTACACGTATAGAGAGAGAATTGAGGGAACATAGAGAGAGAGAGGGTACGACGATGTTCCCATGGAACATCGCTAAGTCGGCGGAGACGATGTTCTCGCGGTGGGCGATAAAGAGGATCTGCAAGTTCTTGCTGAAGAAGAAATTGGGGCAATTAATCCTAGGAGAGATCGATCTCGACCACCTTGATGTCCAGATTGCAGCCGGCACCATCCAGCTCTCCGATCTCGTCCTCAATGTCGACTTCCTCAATCACAAGGTATGCATGTGTATATATATACATACTCGTGTGTGTGTGTGTGTATTGTTTATTTGAATTCTGTGTTATATTTATAGGATTGTCTCTGAATTGTGCTGCAGGGATTTTTGTTGTCTAAAGTGATCTAATTTGGTATATGTTTTTATGTTTTAAGTGAAAATTTGGTAACTTTGTGAAGGGTAGTTACTAGTAGACTTGGCTTGTAAATTTTTTTGTTATCGACTTCCTTAATCAGAAGGTATGTATCTATGTATTCATATTTACGTTTGTATGTGTATCCTTTTTGAATTACCTGTGCAAGATTGGTTG
>MKEJ01032512.1:4846-16056 GCA_001753735.1 Embelia ribes
AAAAAAAAAAATTAAAAATGATGCAGTTATTCATAATTTTTTTATTTAAAAATATTTTTTTTGACAAAAATTATGAAAAGATTTGGAAATATATATTTTTTATTTTATTGCAAAATATATAATTATTCTCGTAATTTTTCACAAAATTTTTTGAAAGGCTAATCTGAGTGATTTTTAAAACATAAATTTCTAGCAATAGAAATAGATTTATAAAAAATGAAATATAAAAATTAAATGAGTAAGATTGGTGTGAATGCTCTTAAGCTTCAATAACCCATTAAATAGGTTATTTTTGCATATTTTAGACCATTTTACATTTGTCTTTCAAGAATACAATATAAGGACATAAAATTTTCCATATAATAGATGCTACAGTGGAGTCTAGTTACTTAATAAAATATAAATTATCAATTCCAATTTTATGAATTTGAATAATTTAATTTTCTTAGTCTTTTACACATTAGGAAAAGAAATTATATTAGGTTTGTCTGCTGAGCTTTTCTTAGTTAATTATCTAACCAACTAATTATATATACATAAAATAAATAAGAAAAAATTGTGTGTCTCTCGGCATATACTTACTATTGATTGATTAATTTATCATATTACACTACTAATTATAAATTAAAATCATGTTATCTATTTTTATTCACATATATGTGTATACCTATCTAACATAAATATATAGAAAAAAATATTTAAGTGCATAAATTTTTCTAATAATTTCTCTTTCTTCCTCATTTTTCCTTTCACACAAAGTCATAGCATCATACAATTTTAATGAATTTATTTGGTTAATTATTAAAATTTGAGGAACGAAATAAGAAAAGTTAAAATTTTGGAATTAAATTGATAAGATATCAGATCATGATTATTTTTATTAATTTTTCCGAAGTAAAATGGTAATATTAACCCTTGCCAAGATTTATATAGTTTAAAAGCTCAAAACTTTTGGCTAAAAACGAACACATCAAAATGTGATACTAAACATTTTCTAAGCATAATTTTATTCTATGATACTTTTATTTTACATGCTTTCCTATACATTATTGAGATTATGCACCACATCAGAATTATATTTAGATAAAAACGATTTAACGATTAATGAATTAGATGGTGATAAATTAGTATATAATAATTATGCAGCATATAAAAATAAAAATAAAGGATGCATGAAAAAATAAATATAAGATACGCAATACAATGTTATATTGCCATTAAATTGATGAATTACAAAATTACTTATTTTTACGTGTGAACAAAATTGAGTGTTCAAATTAAGGCACAGAACAAAATATTATCCACCTTTTTTATTCAATTAATTGATACATTTTAAAAATAGAAGATCATCCGAATACAGACGGTTGAATGTTAAAATTTGTCATTATAAAAGTCTTGAAAATCCCAATAAATTGGAATACGCTAAATATAACAAAATAAAATATTATGTAAAATTCATGAAAGGTTTTGAATAATAACTTTAATTGAGAAATACTACTTGCTAAAACTTGGCCTAAACGAAAAGAAAACTATAAATTACACTTTGAACCTTGGGGATTTAAGAGTATCACAAAATGCTCCTGACATATCTAAAATTACACTTTTTTTTTCCAACAATACAAGTTTGATTTATATGGAAAAAAATCATACTTTCGCTCTTTCTTGCATTGTTTTATTAATCTTGAAGCTAAAAATTGAAAAAATTAGATAAAGATCTTCATATTTTGAAGAAAGTATTTTACTCATATGTATAATTATATAATTTAAAAAGTTAAATCTAAAAAATAGGTGCTAGTTAGCTGATATTGGTAATTTTGCGAGTCATTTGTGAAATTTAAGATGGTTTTCACTCTACCACCAAAAGAAGTAAAGAGAATTAACAAATGACTTGTTCAATTGCGGTTTATAATCTCAAACTTTTCAGCTTGTGAACATAAAAATTGAACAATATTTAATTACTTAATTTTTAAATCGAGATTATTTATTACTTTGGTTTAAATAAATTCGAAATTTTAAGCTAGTGCATCTAATTTTTTTAATTAAAAATTTAAAAGCAGAAACCGAACTAACCAAAAATTTCACGATTAAATTGTGAGTGACTAAGAGCATTCACGTCGTAATAGCTAAATCCTCTTCTTTAGCTATTTTAGTATTAATTATATATTATTCTATTATTTATGCTTGAATTTCTTGTATGTGATTTTTATAAAATATTTTATCAGCATTCAACTAAGTATTTAATAGAGATAATTAATATAGAAGTATTAAAAAATAATAATTAAATTATAGCTATGGTGTAAAATAACTAATTTAATACATGGTATAGTTAAAATGTGACTGACTAAAATAAAAAAAATGATTATTTTTGAGCTATTTTAACCAATCTAAATAGCAAAAATGATGTGAGTGCTCTTAGCATTTTTTCTTTTCCTTTTTTTTTCCTTCTCCTATTATTTCTCATCTCAAATTACTTATTTCTCTATCTACTAAAATATAATAAAATATTTTCAAAACGAATAAAATCAAAGTTTCACTTCTCTGTAATTAAACAATTTGATGATTTTAATTAAATATTATTTTTTTACTATGCATTAATATCATGTATATTATTGTAGAACAATATAGTACTTATCAACATTAATTTTTAATGTTTACATTGATTACTATTAGAAATAAAAAAATAATATTATAAAAGAGTTAAAATATAGCTAATATAAAAAATATATAATTTAATACATAAAAAAAATTGAACAAAGCATGCGTAAAATAAAAAAAAACAAGCATATTTAAGCTATTTTAGCCGAAAATTGCTAGCTAATGTGATGTTTTAATGCTCTAGTCAAAGGAGAGGATAAAATGGGAGGACGAGCGCGTGGTTTCAGGTGCAAGACAAGCGCGTAAGGTGGTAAATACGCACTTAAAGAGCGAGATAAAAGCATCAATGCCACGTGTCATATCTCATTTTCAATCTGAGCCACAAGAGCCCATCAACTTCTCGATCTTTCTTCTTAAATAAAAAAACCAAATATATATATATATATATATATATAACAAAAAAGAAGATATCAGCTGACGTGTAGAAGGGGCAGGTTACAATATTAGTCCCCGTAGTTTCAATTAAAGATCTTTTTGATCCGAGTAGTTTCAATTACTAGAGTAGTAAGTAGTCCATGGTTTTTGAAATTGACCTGATCATCAAATTTAGGAAAATTGACGTATTGATTTTCTTTCGTATTTTCTCCAAGGGTTGTTTGGAACCGAAAGTCCTATTTGACCCACGCTCGTTGGGTCGGCCGATCATAAGATTCTGCACCTAGGTCACCAAATTCTGTATGGATGGAGGGTGTTACTACTACTGATTCTCACTTATCCTCCCGTCCTTATAGTTTTTTGAATTACGAGATTGATGCTTTCACGTTTTCGTTCCTGCTCTCGCCTGCTGACATGGTATAGGTCTGCACATCGCAAGTCTGAGGAGGAAGTATGGAACTTGTACCTATCTCGTATATGTACGCCTATGATTGGTGTAGGTTTATTTGGTCTACCAGTAGGTTATTCGACTGACTTATTAAGTCATCTAACTAATTAGCTCTTTTTGAGATATTCGAGCTGCTATTCAAGTTTGTGGGTCCGAGCCTCATATGCACACATATCTGCACTACGACGGCTGAGGGAGAGGACAGAAAAAGAGCTGGTTAATCCGGCTTGTCAATGGTGTACCACAAAAATACAAATCAATTATCACATATTTATCACTTTATGAAATAATATCAATAAAAATCATCATCAATAGATCGGTTAATCCTGAATAATCACCAATTTATCACTTTATACTATTTTCATCATCCAAAATGAATTTGAAATCATGACATGGACATTTGTATCACTAGTTCAAAACTCGGATACCATTAACATCAATCGAAATATGGGGAGCAAATAGAAATGAGATGAAACTATAGGGATCGTTATTGCAATTAGCTTGAGTCGATACTTACATATATAGACACAATATAGTGACCAAAGCCCCTCTTCCGTCCTCTGTTCTCACTCACTCTCTCTCTCTCTCTCTCTTTCTAAATTCATTTTCACTCTTCAGTTTATTAATTTATAATTTTCACAAATTTCGTTTTTATAATATATATAATAATAATTACTGGGACATTACATGTTCTGTTTCCACTTCTGTTAGATCCATTGATTTGTTTTCAATTGGATTCTTGAAATCTACAGCGAGAGAGAGAGAGAGAGAGAGAGAGAGAGAGATGAAGCATTCTGAAGCTACGGCTACACAGGTATCTTCTTTCTCTGTACTTACTTTTATAGTATTTGTTACTTATTGTTTTGGTTACTGATTGGTCATATATAGTAAAATCTCTCTCTCTATCTCTCTCTCGCTATATATATATATATATATGGATACGCAGGCATCTTCGTGCTCTGTGCTTATTTTGATAGTATTGGTTACTTATTGTTTTGGCTACTGATTGATCACATATAGTAAAATCTATATGTATATATATGTGTGTGTGTGTGTGTGTGTATACATATACATATACATATATATATGTATATATGGGTGAAATTGCCCCTGCCATAGTGAAATCCTAATATTTCGTGAAATTGATTTGATTGGTTTGTTCACTGTGGATCATTTTTTTAGTGTTTTCTCAAATTTGTAACTTTCATTGATGATTAATTCGTGGCTTTTATGATAGAATGTAAGTGGTAAGAGCATTCGCCTGCGTTTCTTATTTAATTTATATTTTTTACTTTATAGAAAATCATTTCTCCTCTTAGAAACACATATTTTAGAATCACTAACACAAGTATTTCTAAAAATTTGTTAAAAATTAATAGAATAATTGTATATGTTATAGTAATAAAGTATAAAAAAATATTTTCCTTAAATCTTAACCAATCTGTTAAAGATTTGCTGGGAAAAAATTATTTTTGTAATAGAAAAATTCCGTGGAGAAATATACTGAAGCAGTTCTGGTGGAAAGTTTTCTAGAAACTTGAAGAAATATACTGTTAATGAGATATCAAATGTAGAGTAATCTCAATATAGAAAGACTGGGGGGAATGCTCTAAACTTAAAACATTCATCTCAGTATTTCTCATTTCATTTCATAAAAGATTTGGCTATCTACGAAATCATTTCTCTTGCGTTGATCGATAATTTTAGAAATTCCACACCTGCCTTTCTAAATAATTTATAAAAAACATATGGGAATAATAGCTATATGGTAGTATATAATAGAATAAAAAAGTATGTTTTCACATAATTTTAACAAAAACAATTATATAATATGAGATGGGAAAAAAGTTATTTTCCATTAAAGAAATTGGGAACAGTAGATTTCACTGTTGACAAATTTAACGTAGCGTTTCTTGAAAATTTTGTAGAATCGAAAGGCTGATGTGGAATATTACTGGTCTTGGATTCTCAAATTAAGAATCAAATGTGAGAAATGTTGCTTTTAGAAAGACTAGATTGATCATAGTATTTAATGTTGGAATCTAAGTGACAAATTTAGTAGATGGTCGGATTTAGGTAGCAAAATAATGTTGATAAGACAGATTTATAATTAATTTGATGAGCTTGTCAACTGTATGGATCGTTAACTGAAAGTATTATTACTTATTTTGTTTCCCAAAGAGAGTTGAGTTTTCCCCTAGAGTGTTCTAACTCAGGCGATTAATTTGTGATTTTTGAGATGGATTAAGTGGGGAACTTATCAATTTGCTTATGTTGATGGTGGCATTTAGATAGCAAAACTACGTTAGCATTGGATCTCAGTGACAAATTTAAAGTCAGTAATACGGATTTATGGATAATAGTATCCATAACAGATTAGCACCTTAAGTTAATCTGGCAATGATTCTGGTAATTACTGAATTTATGTGAAGTTAGAAATAGTCTGGTTATGTGGTAGGATGTAGTTAGCAAAAATAGCAACAAATTTATAATTAACATGATTATGCTAATGATTGGAATTATTAGGTAGTAAAATTAATTTGACATTTCATATTCAGCAGTGATACCCTGATAATCAGTTGAATGAGTAACTGGTCTCTTTTGTGAAAATGCGTTAGCTTTTAACCGGATGGAAAGTGATTGTTGGTAATTTGTTACTACCGCTGAAAAGGGGTATATCAAAATGTTTTAATGAAGAAGAAAGTGAGGGATTAATTGCTAGGACCCCTTCGAAGAGGATTGAATACAGTTTTTGTGTTTTTTTTGGCAATCTAGATGTATCTATTTATTTGCCTTTCTGTAAACAGGATTAAGGCTACGTACATTTAAATTTCGCAATGCGGAGCTTTGTGCGCTAAACTATCCATTTGTTTAATGTATCTATTTATTTGAGTGTGCGAGGGAGTAAGTTCTTATTAGAAATATATCACTTCTTGTTGCTCTTCAATATCTTCCAGGGATTGCAAAGATAAAGCATTTGTTGTTAGACCTTTTATGATACTCATTTTCAAAAATCATCTCAGTATCTTTTATTTGCTTTTTCTTGTAGGACCGAAATGAAGATTCTCAAGCTGATAGGATCGAAGAGCAATTTCAACAAGGGATGGACTATGCTTTGAAGGTGGTGTTTGAGATCTTTATATCTGTTTTTTGTTCCGAGTCTCAAAAACGTGTTTATTCATAAATAAATATATATTTTTTTTCTTTTTGGCTCTTAACAGGTCAGAAAACCTTACACAATTACAAAACAGAGAGAAAGGTGGACGGAAGAGGAACACAACAAGTTCCTCGAGGCTTTGAAACTGTATGGCCGTGCTTGGCGGCAAATAGAAGGTAACTTTTGAAAATAAAGTGCATAAATTCTTTTCATTGAGAATCAGTTTTGCATTCTTTCATAAACTAGCGCGAAGATATTCATTTATTATTTTTTTATTATATACGTAATGACGTCTTACCTTTTCTAGAGCATGTGGGCACCAAGACTGCGGTACAGATTAGAAGCCATGCTCAAAAATTCTTTTCCAAGGTTTACTGCGATTCCCACCCATTTTCTACCACATGAATATACGCATGCCATCTGTATGCTTAAGTTTTGTTTACGACCGAGAGGCGTGCAGGCATTTACAGGTTTGACCTTTTTCTAAACATCTAATAATTTCTCTTCTTATTCTTGATTAGGTGGCGCGGGAGTCAACTAGTGATGAACCGGCATCGGTCAAACCTATTGAGATCCCTCCACCTCGTCCAAAGAGAAAACCAATGCACCCTTATCCTCGTAAATTGGTGTCTCCTCTGAAAACTGGGAGGTCGACAACCCCAAATTTGTCCGTCTCTGGATTAGAAGATCAGTCACCAACATCAGTATTGTCAGCTATCGGTTCAGAATTGCTTGGTACAGCAGATTCAAGCAGTCGTAACGGTAGTTTGTCGCCAGTTTCATCAGCTGGTGGTGGAAAATCTGGCGGTGTTTTGTTTTCTGAACCATGTCCGTTCGCCGAGTCAAGTGAACATCCCTCGGAGGATCATATCCCTCCTATTTGTGTTTCTGATGATCAAGTATCTGCGGTAATTTCCTTCCTAAAACCTGTATTTCATGCTGTTCATGGTTTATTTCAGCGTTTTTAATTTTGGTTTCAACTTTTTTTTTTCCTCGTCTGACTGGTTTTGGGATTGGAAAATGATGGATCTTTCTAGACATCTCTGCTTTCTTGTTCTTTCAATTTTTCGTGGTGAAAAGTTATGGCTCAATAAAACGGCCTTTGTGGGTCCTAAAACTGAGGGCTTGTTCAATTGCACGTTACAAACTTCAACTTTTTAGCTTTTTTACTTAAAAGTTATATATTGTTTGGTTGCCCAGCTTTTAAATTACTTTAGTTTAAATAAGTTGGAAGTTTTAAGCTAAACGCATACAACTTATTTGCTTAAAAGCTGCAACCAAACAAATCCCCCAACCTTAAGGGTTTGTATGCATCAATTTTAAAACTTCTAGCTTATTGAGGCAATAATAACCAAAAAGCTCGGCTTAGATACTGAGTAGCAAACACTGTCCCGCTTTAAAACAACCAAACAAGCCCAAATATGGAGATCATTTGAAAACCATTTTGGAAACCATTGTGCCAAATACCGTTTTCAGTTTTTCAAAATCACAAAGCAGGATTCAGAATAAACCAATGGAAGCCCTAGATTTTGATTTTTGATTTTTTTTTTTCAAACACTAATTGTTCCTTCTAATATGAATGTGTAGAAGCTGGAGTTATTTCATGAAGACACTGCAATTGTTCAAGACGGGATTGTAGAGGAAACCTTATCTCAGACGTTGAAGCTCTTTGGTAAGACCGTTAAAGTGATAGACTCTAATCAGCCATCCTTACATATGTTAGAAACTAGCAAGTCTTTCTCATCCGAGGCGAACGGGGAAATACTCGAACAAGCTCTTGCGTGGAATTTTTCACCGGCACTTGGGGGAACATTTGATCAGCTAATGATCGGAGCGCACGCTGCTGCAATCTATTCCACGCAATTTTTGAAAGATTGCACAAACTCACAAGGGGGAGGGTCTGGTTTTGCCTGCCCATGGTGGGGTTTCATTGGAGGTTTACCATTTTCTTGTACCGGTTCAAATACCGGATCTGTGAATATTGGGTTATATGGGGATAGGAATTTGGAGGTTGGTTTTAATTCCACTGATGAAAATACGCGAAAACTGGAACTTCTCAAAGAGTCCAGTGAAAAGGCGTTTTTGGAGAGACCAAGAGCTCTTTCTGACAAGCCTCTCAAGGGGTTTGTGCCATACAAGAAGCGGTGTGCGAGCAAGAATGATACTCATTCATCATCCCGAACAAGTGAAGAAAGTGATGAAACAAGAGTATGGCTTTGCTTGTAGTGGCAAAGAGGAGAGAATTCAATCTCTTTGGGGGATCATAAGCTCATATTATTTGATGGTCATTCCTTTCTATCAAGCCAGAGTAATTGTTCCGGGTACAGTTAGGTTATCAACTATAAGTGATTTCAGATGCTGGAAGGCAGAAAACTTAAGTTGCTGATTGCGGCTGTTTTCAAATCTTAGTCGGTCTTCAATTATGACATGTAACTGTCGGAAGAATAAGTCTCGGGACGGCGTTTTCAGTGAGTTGGAGCTGTTATTTATCTCGAATGTTTTACACTTGTATCTATTTGTAGGGGTTATTAATGTTAGTTACAGTTTTCCATTGCCATGAGATTTTGACGGGAAAACGGCTCTGTTTCCTGTCGAAGTAGCATAACTTGTGTGGATGAACCTGGGTTCAAGTGATTGCTGTTTTTCTGTTATGCTACTTCTCAGCACACAAGTTAATGTAGTTATTTCCTGTACATTGACCACATTTAAGCTCTATTTCTGTTACTTGTATATGGCTAAAGGAACAAAAGCGGAAATCAAATGAAATTTGAGCTTTTTAAGTTGCAATTAGCCTGCTGATTTCTGTTAAATCACAACTGATGAAAACGAGAGAAACGCACTGGTAAAAGGCTAGGGGTCTTCGCCGCTATAGCCACTGTAAGAATCAAATCGCACCTGTTGCCTCAAGTCGAGCACCTATTCTCGCCAATCCTTCTCCAACTTTTTCTGTTTCATCATTGAAGATAATGAAACCACCAGGGAGAAGCAATATGTTCTCAGAATTTTGGCCTCTCAACGCCAATTCTAACAATATCGATGACGCTACTGGGGCGTACACGATGAGCGAAACCACATGGCGTATACATCTCTCCGGGACCAGCATCATGAAGGAAGCCGAGGTCTGAAATAATTACTTTGAATGAATACACCTCAATTCAAATAAGATAAAAGATAAATTGATTATTACGAGGAATATCAAACATGAGAGCAATGGTCGCGTTTGCTTGCAGTTTTGAAAACTACATTTCTAGTTTTAGACGGAACGCAAACAACGAATTTGGCGGGTTGGTTCCTAAAAACAGCATTTAGACAACTCTAGAAAAAATCCCAAATCTTTTGAAGACCCATCAAAAGTTACTTTCTTAGGTTGAAGTATTGCATAACTAATTTTCTTCATACTTGTCAATTAGTAAAAGTCCAGTACAAAGCATACATAACCACAAGCAAGGAAAATTACCTTTGAGAGTACCTGCACTGTAACACAAACCAGGAAATTCTCTTAACATTCCAATTCCGAAATCCAAAAGTCCGAAAAGTTTCATATGGTGATGAGAACAAAGTTACTCTTTTACAACAAACCTGAGCTCGGGTTTCCTCATCTCTGAGAAAATCGAAGAGCGTCACGCATGGAATAGCAAGCCAAACAGAGAAAGAAATACCCAAAGCCATGCCGCCTGCTTGTCCTGGTTCATCGCTCTGGCTGACAGACATAGAACCCACTGTGCAATTGTAGGGTCAGAAAAGGAACAGTGACACAATAAAAGCTTCTCTTTATCTCAGGCATGGTGATAACTGCATACATGGAGGACGGAAAAAAAGTAGTTAAAAGTAGACCAAATGCAAGAGTCAAAACGTAAAAGCTTGAAAGTTCGGTGATAATTACCTGCATGTTCGTGATGATAGCTTGCTCCCGCAAAACATTGTAATCTCTCTACTATCCTCTGCAGCGTCAAGCCATCTTTCAGCTCCATATGCCCCTTTTGAAACACTGTAATCTCTCTACCTCCCACGAAACATCGTAGAAGTTTCAGTCCCACCAGGGGCGACAATGCAATTTCGCCTGCATCTGCAGCAAAATAAGCTTGTGATGCCATCAAATTATCAAAGGAGAAAGGTTAGTTACACTTTTAGTCTGAACTTGTCCTTCATTTGGTACCATTTCCAAGTTGGCCTCCATACTTCCTTATTTGTTCAAACCAAATCTCCACGCGCCTATTCGTAAAGGTGATAAAAAACTTTCTTTTTCACTTTCAAGGGCAATTCAAAAACTCGAAGATGAATTTAGACACGGAAAGTGCACAGAAATCTTAATTGCCATAACTTAGTCATGTTGCTCCTAAATTTGATCAAATAGGAAAGGGAACTTACGGTCGACTAGGAATTCTCATAATGTTTTCAAAAGAGTTAATCAAAAACAAAAAGAAAATCATAATTTGGGAACAGGTATTGTAGCACTCCCACTGTGCGTGGGCGGGCGTGTGTGGGCTGACGTCGGCAAGCTGGCATGAGATGCTGTCGAGCTGGCATGTTAGCAGGCTACCACGCTGGGCGAGCTACTACAGTGTCGAAGGGGGG
>MKEJ01032514.1:0-10008 GCA_001753735.1 Embelia ribes
TGATACTAACTTGTAATGCCCCGAAATTCAAACACAATCTCGAGTATGTCACTATCGGCCAAACATACCTCAGTAACCTTTGTCCATAAAGAATTCATTTGCAATCTAATAACTAAATCAAGTAACCATTTGGCCAAATTACAATTGACACATCTTGAAACGAAAAATTCAAATAACTCAAACAGGCCTAACTACCATGTTTTTGGCCATACAAAATATTCTACAACGACAACAAAAGAAAGAAGAAGTAAATCTTGGCCATTGGTTTACAAATGTCCAAAAACATAAAGAAATATTAAAAACTCCGCCACTCGAGTGAGCTTCGACTGCATCCTAACCCAAGTTCCCACATCCTCCACTTCCAGGTTCTGCTTAACATCTTATAAAGAAAATAACAATGTGAAAACACAACCAAGCAAGTATAATTAGGAACAAATCCAACTTTATAGAAACAACAAGTAACAACAGTTTACATAGGATTAATATTATTTAGTTTCTCCATGTACACAAGGGACAGTGACAACAGTAAGCATCATAAGTCCATGGAAAGGAATGCAACCAAATACATAGCCCACACGAAATATAAATTATCATTATACAGGCATCCAACAACAAACGTCAAGAAACATCTTCTGACTACAGACAAGAATCCACAGTCCTCAACACAATAATAAAATAACTATCTAATAATTGTCAACCAAACATCCCAATTATCAACTCGACCTACGCACCAATGGGCCGGCAGTTACAGTCCTTCCGAGGCACCACATACACAACTATGGTTCCCGTGGAACCTGGGATTTGATTTATGTAAAGACAACATGAAAAAGAAACAACTATAAAATCATGCCAACAACAACAACATAGTAGCACTAAAGCAAATGATACAACTTGCAAGTCCACAACCTGTCCTACAGCATGGGATACCTTCCTCCTACTCGAAACATCTAGTCTTTCCGAGGCTTACACAAAACGGTTTTGGTGAAAGGGTTCCTCCGGAACCAACTCACCTCGGACATATAGCCTTCCAAGGCCAATGACCACCACAACAAACCTTGGAGTCTACGTCTACCAAGGCCTACAATAATCCGTCGAGCCTTGGATTATGCACTCTCCAAAGGCCTAAGCCGATGACTCACTCTAGTAGTCAATCGTGCCTTGGTATAAGTGTGCTCCAAAGGCCTAAACTGATTACTATTACTATGAACCCTAGACTAATATTTCCGAGGCCTATAACTTATTACAACATATCATCAAATCAAAGATTACATTAGTGGAGTCTACTTCTGAACTTAATTGTTAACTTTACAAGTACACTTTGACACAATTACAACCCGAGGTTTATTCTGACACAATTCCATGAGACAAACAAATTCTAAATTTGTTTGTCAACTTAAATCATTCAAGTTCATAGTTTAGGGTTGGTTAATGTAAGAATACATCATAAAAAATTCAAGTTTTCATAGCTCCGACCGGTACAACCCTAATTGGGACCAATGCAAGTACCTACCCTGACCTGTCCAACAATCTCGGACAAGTCCCAAAAAAAACAAGAAGTTCCCAACCTATCCAAGTAAACCCCGAACGGGTCCGAGCCTTCCAACACCCAATTTCACAAAAAAGCCACTCAAAGCTTGGCGAATCCAATACGAAATCAACAAATTATGTCTAATTTAAGACTTAAAATATAGTTTCTACATAATTGAATTCAACAATTCTGCTACATACCTTATTCGAAACAATGACATACCCTCGAAAAGCTTGGAAGGATAGCCCTAACCTTCACCACCTGAATTTGCAACACGACGATGAATCCTACATGAGATTGGTCGAGAATTTCATTATCAATCTATGAATCGAATTCTAATCAATCATTAGATGCTCTATATTTGATTAGGCTTCAAAGACACGAAAAGATACAAATAGGTTTGTGAATGATCTTTGCCTCACGACTGAGACAAAGACAAGAGGAATACAAATCCTCGTGTAGATCGCCGATATGAGCGGTTTACCTTTTGAATCCGATGCATTTTGTTCCTCGCCCTTTTCACCTTTTCTCTCTCTTTCTCTTTTTGTGAACGTAAATAGAACCTAGAGGTATGAGAAAGAGTTAACTTTCAGTTTTCTATTCTATAATATTACAAAAGCAGTCCCTGTACTTCATTGGACCTCACTACTTGTGTACGATTTGAGTAGCACCTGCAAACTTACTCATGTACAGTTTGAGTTACACCCGCAACTCTACTTGGTATAGTTAGATAGAACCTGCAAGTTATTCGGTGAAAGGTCAAGGAAACACTCTTGAAGACTAGCCACCTTGTAATTTTAGTGTATAAAGTTATAAGGGAACCCAATGGGAGCCTTGGAGACTGGACATAGGGGATCACATCGATCTTTGGCCAAACCAGTATAAAAATCTTGTGTATCATGTTCTTCTCTCTTTACTTTTATCTTCCACATTTCCATATTATTGCTAGATATTATTGATAAATTTTTTGAAAGAAAAATTTGTGGGGAAAATAATTTAAAAGTAATATTTTATTGTTAAACCAATTCACCACCCCTCTTGATTTGCTATTTGGGCTAACAAGTATGAAATTACTGTGAGGGAAACTTGAACTTTTTTTGCTTTTGGCTTTTGCTTCTTGGCTTTTGAACTTATTAGAGAGTGTTTTCCTCTTCAATGGAGTAATAAGGTTGAGTATTTAAAAATAAAGGAGACGACATGACCTTGAATAAGTCTGTAAAAAAATTTGCCACGCCAAGCCGTCGCAAGATGAGCTTTTGAAAAAAGAACATATGTTGTCCGTTGAAATTCTTTCGATATATAGTATCAATATGTCGACAGATACTATTTCTGGCTGCATAATGCTTAATTATTACCGCATAAAATATGCCCAACAGATCTTTGAGTTTTGCAAAGTTCTTGTCCATCTTCATATATGAAATGATGCGTAATGCAACAACATATATGTCAACATAATATATTATGTCGACAGATTTAACTTTTGTATAGGCAGAAAATATCTCCCCAGAAAACTTCAAATATGACCATCTCCAGGTGTTCAATTATGCTAGTATAAAGCTCTATTTTGTCAACATAATTATATATATCGGGATAAAGGACAATTATGCCATCATAATTGTCGTTCTTGCTTTAAGTCCAAATTTCATCAAAATGCAACACCCCGCCTTTTGAACTTGTGAAACTTCTGTCGACTTAATCGTGTTTTATGTCTACATAGTGCCCTATTTTGCTCATTTTGACTTGTTTTGATGGTGCGAATAGTTTCCGAGCTTGCGTATAATATTTCTTTCAAACACAAACTCATTTGAAACATTAGTACAACTTTGGAGCGCAATTTTATTTATTTTTCATTTTTATTTGTTACTGTAAAAAACAATAAAAGTTATTTTTCAATAAAACCTTGGGGTTAAAACTCATCATACTTTGGAGGGTCTATTCTTGACCTAATAGCATTACATTCGTAATCTTTCTATGTGACAAAGGTATGTTCTTAGCGAAACCACAAACCACTCCGCTGTCTCCAGACGCTGTGGCACCCACTGGTTTTGATGATCATATTACGATCCCACTCATTATCATCGTATAGTGAGCACGCTTTGTTATTTAGTTTTTACTCCCCTGAAGATCTTGTTTATAGTGAATCAACTGTGCTAGTTCATACATTGCCCTCTTTGTTTGCACTGAGTAATTGTCTAACAAGTGCTTCATTATTTGAATGGTACTATTCATCACAGTCTCTTTCTCCAACAATCTCACTCACGCTAGTGATGCTGATTGAGCGGGAGATCCCATTGATCGTTGCTTGGCTATAGGTTATTGCATCAATGTGGCCAATAATCTAATTTCATCGAGCTCTTGCAAGCAATCTACCGTTGCTTGCTTGAGTATTGAGGCTGAATATGCAATATGGCTATTGTTACTCCTGAGTATATTGGTTCTGTATCTTTTCTAAGATCTTAACATTTCTCTATCTTTATCACCTTTCATTGGTGTGATAATATTAGGGCTACCTATCTTGTTGCCAACCCAATTTTCCATCTAGAAGCAAGCATATCGAATTTGATTTTGTTTTTTTAGTGAGGAAGTGGCCATCAAATCTATTCTCGTTCGCTTCATTCCATCGTGTGATCAGTTCGTTGATCGTCTTAGGAAATCCTTAACGTCAACTCTCGCTTTACTTAGGGACAATCTTAGTGTATTTGAGCTACCCATTGGCTTGAGGGGATGTAACAACATTTTTAGTGAAACAAGTACATAAGAGAGACAAGTTGTGTTTTTTAGTTTATAATATGTATATATTAGGGAGACTCTCCTGATAGTATATTGAGCTTGTTAATATATCAACACAGATTTTATATTAACAAAATTTGTACTATGGTAAAGGATACGAAAAAACTTGAAAAGATTGTATTGTGAGAATGCTAAGTCAGTTGCGTCCAATACTAAGTCACCATATTGCGTTGCTGGAGTGGGAGCAAGAAAGTATCATGCCTCCAAGACAAAAATCTGTGAGACGGGAGCGAGAGCAAGAGCGATGTTTAAGAGCGGGAGTGTTGCCTGTTGATAAAGGATTAGATGAGTTGGGTCCAAAATAAAATCAAAGAAAAAGCTATAAAGCAATACCAACCCGTAGAAATTCTCGCAGTAGCAAATTTCTGTCTTTCTTCTGTATGTAACATGCATTATTTTTTATTTGTACATAAAACACCTGGCCAGTTTGTTCTGTTTTTAAGAGTTCAGTTTGTTCTGTTTAAGAGTGAAAACTGCAAATCAAACCAATATTTTAGGTTTGGACATATTTCAAACTAAAACAAACCATCAAACTTATGAAACCGCTCAAAGCTAATCAATTTGAGTTGCTTCGGGTGATTTAATCGACCAGGTCTGGATTTTGGTTACATCTATTCAAAACCATGCCCATCAGAGTTTTATAGACTAAAAAATTAATCTAACAAACGGACATACGCATGCATATTGTGGCCATGTTAGCTTATAAGTAGGGGTGTAAATGAACAGAACTGTTCGAGAGCGGCTCGCTATGTGGCTCGGCTCGGACTCGGCTCGTTTGACAAAAGAGCTGAGTAAAAACTGAATTTTAGAGCTTGTTTAAACGAGCCGAAATAGAACTTGGTAAAACTTGACTTATTAGCCCGAAAACTTGGTTCATTTATAATATATATATATATAATATGTTAGGGAGGAGAAAAAAATCAATTTAATCTAAAGTCAAATATATATATTTATTAGTCTAAGGCTATATAAGTACACAACAATATGGAGAATTTTATTTCTCCCACATGCGTTATACAAGTGAGATTATCATTTAGATATAACCCAACATAAATTTTTATCGGTACTAAGCCCGAGCTCTGAACACTAAAAGAGAGTTAGAGCTAGAATTGAATGGACAATAACAAGCTCGGCTTGGCTTGTTTACACCCCTAGTTTTAGTTAATGTGACTAAGAAATATTGGGTCGTGCTAGTTATCAAGGGACAAATAGTATTAATTACACTGTAACATTACATTAACATATGCTCACCTCCAAATCCATGATCTCTTTTATTTCTGCTTCGGTTCAGATTTTGTCACGAGCACAGTTAATGTCCTTTGGTATCTCTTGATCACACATCCCGATATTTCTTTCGCCATTAATCGTGGTGCCAGTCTTTTCCATCAATCATTTGTGTCTCAGGGTGAAAGTTTCGTGCAGACACAACCAAGAAAAGTGTATACAAACCGTAGATGGGCTGTGATCAGCAATGTTATGGGAAGCAAAGTTGGTGGTGCATGGACATTGCACAATGAACGCACACGAGGAAGATCCACATCAAGTGCAACATGAATATTGTGAGACGTTGCAGAGGAAGTTTGTGAGGGATAGTCTGAAACAGGTTCAAGCTTGACACGATGTAACAGTACTATCCGAAAATATTTTTTTCAAAAGTAGCATGCCAAAGGCAGGCACAATGGCCGGATTCCTGAGCGCACATGATGGAGTAGGGGTGTGTATCGGTTCGGGTTGCCTGAAATTTTTGGCCTGCTGGGAGGACAGAACAGGGGTGCTAGAACCCTGGGCACATCTACTTTTATGGTATTGCTCGAGTATTTAAAGGTTTGCGGATGCTAAAGCACCATTAGAGGGAGGAGAAAGAGGGGAACCTAGATACACNNGGCAACATCGTCCTGTAATATTTTCAGCATTCACTTGCCTCAATTTTCGTGCCAAGTCATAAATGTGCAGTTTATTGATTTTAATCCCATGTATGATCACCCAGCCTTTTGTTTTATATCTTTTGTGCCAAGTAAAATGTGAAAGTAGAAAAGCTAACAATGGGATATCCCCATAGAATAGAAGAGAACAGATCGTACAATAGAAAGAAGAGGGAAAAGGGAGTCTTCATTCCCTCTAATCCTACAGAAACATAATCTACAGAGCCGGCTTGGCGAGAGGGATCGTCTGATGATAGTAAATGCAAGCAAGCAGCAGATGTGGTGTGCCGTAAACTCAAAAAACAAGACATTTGAGAAATGGTAGTTTGCCATACTAGTGGTAGATGCAACTAACTTCACGAAAACTATTATTCCATCAAACACCTTAGAGGGTCAAATGCTACAGATTTTACATGACAGCATTGCAGTCAAGTATGTGCAGGGAAGAACTCTGAAGAAAACTAGCATCAGTTAGGCAAGCTCTTGTTTCAAAAGAACCCATTTATGCAGCCAAAAAAAGGCATGTAGGTTATCTTTAAAGGCATCATCATTTAGGCAGTGATTACCCACCCGGTGATGAAACAGCAGAGTGTGAGTCACCACTCGTCCCAATAATGAAAAAAGTCATTCCACATTGCTGCTGCAACAGAGCCTCGCAATGAAGAGGCTGTCTGTTGTTCATTGGCGGAAGGCATCATCATAAGGTCTGGCAGTTGATTCCCTGTCAAAAGATCATCATAACCATCATCACCATTTTCGTATAAAATTGGTGACTCTTCTTCTTCAATTGTACTGGAATTGCTACCTTGTGCAGCAACAAACAGCCAATCATTTCTATCTTCTCGCCTTATGTGATTATGCAATACACACGCTGCTATGACAATGTCCCTCTGAATATGGAACGCATACTGTGGAGCCACCTTGAGGATAGGAAATCTCGTTTTCAACACATGAAAAGACTTGTGGATAGCATTTCTCAAGGCCGAATGACGGTGATTAAATAACTCTTCCGCATTCCGTGGTAACAGATTTGCGCCCCTGTATTCATGAAGACGATAACGGATACCGTGGTATGGACCAATAAATCCTTCCATATTTGAGTAATCGGTATCAACAAGATAGTACTTACCTGAAACCATAAAAGAATAGTCATTACATACGACCAGTATGATACCGCAATCATAATTGATGGAAAAAGAAGATAGTGCACAACAAAATTGGAGTTCAAAATTCATGATCACCTTCAGGAATTGGAGGAAAATTCTGATCTGGATCATCAAGGACCGCACGCAATACATGTGAATCTGCAACTGAACCTTCCCAACCAGGATATACAAATATAAACTGCATGTCAAATGTACAAGCTGCCAAAACATTTTGAGATATAATCCCTTTCTTGTTGCGAAATCGAGAATGATCTTTGGCCGGCACATGTGCAGGGAGATGCATGCAATCTATCACTCCAATGCAATCCTAAGAGAAAAATAAATAGCTAAGAGGGGGAAAAAGATTTGGATAAAAATGAACAAAAAAAAAAGTAGGATACTAAGATGTAAACCTTAAAATATGGATGAAATCTGTTGCATGATAGGATTTCCAAAGGTGCTGACAGTGGAGGCGATTCTAGGAATTCACGCGATAATGACTTTAATGCCTTCAACACATTATTGAAATATCTGCTAATTGTCTCTCCTGAATGTTGAAAACGCTCCTGGATCACTCTATTACGCTCATTGTGTCCGACAATATTCAAGAATATGGCCACCTGTTCCTCTATCATAACACCAGAAGTATCACGTAGCAAATTCTTCTTTCGCAGTGTATCACATAATTTGAGAAACACATGCTTATTCATCCTAAACATTTCTCGACTGACATCCTCATCACCATTTAATATTTCACTCATAAATCCAATTCTAGCAGGTGATGCACCGTGACAAGGTTGCTTGGTCATGGTATTATAGTAATAAAAACCCGCAGCTGCTGCAACTAACTCCATCTCATCCAATTCTAAGTCACAATCATCCATCCCTGTTGAAATATAAGTAGAAATATTATTTAGATTCTAAAGCATACAAAACAGAACAAGTGTCACAAAGTCTTCATATGAAATGCAAACGGTAATGGTATTTTATGGCGTCCAAGGACAAAAGAGTAATAAATCCTGATCCAAATACTGAAATAAATACTTTGAACAGCAACAACATAGTCGAAAGCCAATAGCCACCATCATTTAACCATAATCATTTAGCTTTCTTGCAACCAAGTAAGTTACAGTCTGATTTAAAACTTACAGTCTCATTTAGCATTAGAAGATTTCATGAGGCGGTTGAAGCAAAAGAAACATTGAACTTCTCTTGCAACCAAGTAAATCACTTGTTCATTTCAAGAGCTGGGAAAGTTTCTCTGGCATGAGGACTCAAATAATCATATGCCAATAAGAAAAGGCGTTGGTCGATACCTTGTATCCTGTCTAATACTTTTGTACACTCGCTTATGGAAAATTGTTCCTCATTCTTCATAATAGAACTTGCTCTCATCTTTGAAGCAGCTGCAATTTCTAGCATGGCATCAACTACGGCGTCACTTGTAGCCTTACGACTTCTCTTGCGAGGACCTAAATTCATGGCTGTCCTAGACTGGCGATGCTTGTTTTGTTGCTTGCCGTTCATGTTAGCGTCCTCTCCGGAGCCCCAAGACACATCCTCACCAATCAAACTAGTTGGATCAACAGACATCTTCGATGTTTCAACAAAAAACAAAAATAGCAATAAAGTCACAAATCCACTCCAATAAATATTACAAACCAATATTTTACTCATGTAGCCTAAAGAAATTTAAAACAACAGATACCAAAAGAATAGACAAGCCTCTTTTGCAATGCAAGATCAAGTACATTCAGTATAGGGTTTAACTTCTCTTTAATTCCTTAGAAAATAAATTCTCTTCGTTCAATAGATACAAATTGCACACAGGAACGAAACCAAGGGTTTGATAGATAGGCAGCAGTACCCCACAATTTTTAAGTGCTAAACTTTTAATAGGAAAATTTAATATTAAAATTTTAAAAAAAATTAATAATTTTATACTAAAAAATTTCATGCCAATAAGACTTCATGAAAAACATAGTCAATGAATGAAGCAGTCAATTTGGATTTTTTTTTTAAAAAGGAGCAGAAATCCCAAGTTGAGTTATGTTTACCACCCCTGGGGCAACACAAACCTAATCTCTTTCAATGCGATCTTTCTATTCCAAGTTCTGCTCACTTTCCTGGAAGGGACCAATCAGCTGCACATGCAATTAATATAATTGAAAATGACTGACTTGATGGGAGATCAATTCAATACAAGAATCAAAACGCGCAAGAATTTTTTTTAAATGGAATTAATATATTTATTATAAATTGATTTTTTTTACTATAATTATTTTTAGATAAAAAAATTACTTGCAGTAATTTATTCTTATTTTATAATTGGTTATTTATTATGAAATCACAATAATTTCTATATATTGAAATGAAAAAAATTTCTTATATTGAGAGGACTTCCGGATGAGATAGTGTCATTTAATTGGTTGTAGCTTCTCAGCAATTTATTTATTTTTTTGTTTATGTTACATTAAAAAAAAATGTATGTATCAAATTTAAACTGTTATTCCTTTTAGTCCAGATGACTAAATAATGTGTTTGGTTTATAAGGAAAAAACAAAAATATGTAATCAAAACAAACCTATATGACATGCAACATGGGCTTGTACGATTGCATGCC
>MKEJ01032522.1:0-14951 GCA_001753735.1 Embelia ribes
AAAACTTAGCTTCTTCAGCCAACAATATCCATCCTTAACTAAACTAGAAATTGAAACTAAATTTCTTCGAACTGAAAACCAATCTCCCAGAAATATTGAAAACCTATCCCTACTAAAAGAAATAGTAACATTTCCTACTGCAATTACTAGCGTTTTAGTGCCATCTCCCAGGAATATGCAGATCTCTCCGTCACTTAGCTTCCTAGTTATCTGAAACGCCTGCAAAGAATTGCAAATATGATTAGTATCTTCACACCAAGTATTAGTAGATAACACCGCTAAACATGTTTCAACGACAAGTGGAAAAGATTCACCTTAAGCTTGTTTCTTGGCAAGCAGAATTGGACATTGTAGTTTCCAATGGCCTGACGCCTTGCAATGGAAGCACTTGCCCTTAGGCCTCTTTAATGCACTCTGCTGAGGTGCTTTATGCTTTTGAACCTTTTTTTGCTTCTTCTTTCCTTTTGGTTTAGAAGCAAAACCTTTTTCAGCCACAAAAACAACTGTAGGTTTCTTGATAAACCCCTCAGCTACTTGTAGTTTTTTAAATAGTTCAGCCAATGAAAAACTAAATTTATTCATGTTATAATTTAGGCAAAACTACTTAAAAGAATCAGGCAATGACCGGAGTATGATATCAACCTGGGTATACTCATCGATTTCAGCTCCAAGAATTTGTAGTTCATTCAGAAGACTCATCTTCAGAACATGATCCCTAACTGGGGTTCTTTCAGCCATACTTGTGTTAATGAGATCCTTCACCGTTGTCTGCCTTGCGGCACGATTTTGTTCCCCAAACATCTCTTTGAGGCTCTCTTTCATATCAAAAGTTGTGGGCGTAGACTGATACTGATGTTGCGACACATTTGACATAGATGCCAAAATGTAGCACTGACCATCTCATCAGCCTTAACCTACTTACGATATGGCTGAGATTCCTCTTCAGTTGCCCCTTCGGGAGGTTTCTCGGGGCAAACTTCAGTGAGCACATATTTGTATTCAACAACAGTTAGTAAAATATCCATATTCCTTTTCCAGTCTATGTAATGAGGACCAACCAATTTATTTTCTTTAAGAATCATAACAAGTGGGCTGAATGGTGCCATTTTAAGCCTAATAATCATGTATGTAATAAATACAAATGAACAATTGTTTAACTTTGAATTCAAACGTATAAATAAGGTCCCTCAACCAATATTTTTAAAAGAATCTGTCAACATGTTACTTTGCGCACCTATGTGTCTTACTCAGGTTTGTGGATTTTCCATCGGATGTAAAGTTTCTCCATGTTACCCTATTCCATCTTTCTTGGGATAGTTGGACCTTAACTTTTGTGCAAGAAAGTTCCTTCTCCAAGGTAGCTCATATAGCAGACTAAGCAATATCACTAGAAGGCCAAGATTGCTTTATCTTCTGGACATGGCTCAGATGACCAGCTATTATTGTTCATTATTCACTATATGGCCCCTTGTTGCCAAATCCTTTGAGAATAGAATAGCATTGAGAGCAGGTGTGTTTGATTCTTAAATCATGCGAGTCAGTATTTCTCTTGCAATATATTATTTTGAACGTGTTAGAGATTCCCTTGGATCCGTCACAGAGTTATGAAACTCTATAACTGTTGCTAGATGGAAGCTTCACTGCATAAAGTTGATGAGATATCTTAGTTGTGGTTGTTTTCTTTATATTGTTGATATTTCAGTATGCCACATCTATGATGCTGATGTATAGGTTGCATTTAATTCCAAGGCGACCCCGACCCCATGTCATAGGGTCGGCTAGATGAAAACTTTTATCATGGTTCATCTTTCAGCACTAGGACAATCAATTGTCTTTACTAATGTTAAGTTAGTAACAGATCTGCTTGTTCCGATGTGTTGTAATGTCATCAAGAGGGAAGGTTGCATTTATAATTCTTTACCAATCCCTTTAATGACGGGATCCTTGTATGAGGAGGACTTTTTTAATGTAAAGAAGGTTTATAATAATATCCGTCTGAAGTTGAAGACAGCATAACTTTTTGAAAAGTTTGTTTATTCTAATTTATGTTAAATTTTAGAAGCTTTTTCTTCTTGTGTGTTTAAACTAGCTTTATTGGCAGATGACAACGGCTATTTCAATTGAAGATGTACGCAGGGAAGTGAAAATCTTGAAGTCTTTATCAGGGCATAGGCATCTTGTCAGATTCTATGATTCGTGTGAGGATGCCAACAATGTTTACATAGTCATGGAGTATGTCATTTATCGCCTTTGTTCATGCTCTAATGGCTTACTTTGTTTATAACATTTTGTATTCCTTGACTTATCCCCCTTGTTCTCGTATTTCTATTATCTTTCCTAAAACATATTGCTTTCAATCAAGGAGCAGATAGATATTCATGATACAGATCTTTAAGAATACTGATCTTTCTCTTCCTCTGCTTCTTACATAGTTTTCTTTTGTTTATTAGGTTATGTGAAGGTGGAGAACTATTGGACAGGATTCTATCAAGGTAAGAGAGACTATTTTGATGATTCATGCAATCTTTCACGATTTCCTATCTAGACTATTTACATGCTTCTTGGTTACAGAGGTGGTAGATATACAGAGGAGGATGCAAAACACATTATAGTGCAGATTTTAAGTGTAGTTGGATTTTGTCATCTTCAAGGAGTTGTGCACCGTGATTTAAAACCCGAGGTTTTGCTTCTTCTGCGTGATATCTTTCTTTCTTGTTACTTTTTGTGAAATTTTCATGTAAGAAAAAAACAGTCTACTTTCAGAGGCATTTATTTCGATCAATTTTATATAATTTTTACTGTTTGTAATGACATTTAAGTTGCCTGCATTACAGAATTTCCTTTTCACCTCTAGAAATGAAGATGCTGATATGAAGCTCATCGATTTTGGTCTTTCAGACTTCATCAGACCAGGTTTGATCTTCCTAAGTTTCTTTATTAACTTGTTTGATATCTTTCGCAAGCTTTTGCTCCTTCCCCTTCCTCAATGCTATGCATACCTCGTTTTATATGAAATCATGCCAATAACTTCTTACTGTACCTTTGGTATTATTCTACTGTTTGTCCTCCTATCTATATTCTTTTGTCTGGATGTGCATGTGTAATGGTTTTGATGTTGCATTCCAAAGTTACAAATGATTGGATAAACTGATTTGAAATGCATGAGATTGCATTGTACTGCCATTATGGGCTCATGGTTCATGCCATATTTGTTAATGGTCACTGTAGGAGTCATTTTAACCCTCCATTTATGTGCCAGTTATATTGCCTTTTTGTCCTCTTCATGTTTCTTTTCTGTTCTTAGAGTAATGATAGGCTCTTGAAGACAGGCCTACATCGATTAAATGCTAGTGATTAAACATTGGAACCTAAGACATAACTGATTTCTTTGGGCTCTTCTGCTTGTTCACCCTCAATTTCCACTCCTAGTACTTGAAATGGACTTAGTTTTGTGATTTTTGGACAATATTTTGTGATTTGCCGGAAGTAGGGGAAGTCAACCCATCTTGTTGAGTGCCTTTTATCAACTTGGGCAGAATTTAGCATAAAAGTCGGAGTTTAGCATAAAAGCCGAAGCTTGATGATCTGTTTATTTGTTTTTATGCAGAAGCAAGACTAAATGATATTGTTGGTAGTGCATATTATGTGGCACCAGAAGTCCTTCATAGGTCTTACAGCCTTGAGGGAGATATTTGGAGCATTGGAGTTATTAGTTATATCTTGTTATGTGGAAGTAGGCCTTTCTGGGCACGGACAGAATCCGGGATATTCCGTGCTGTACTAAGGGCTGATCCTAACTTTGAGGATTTACCTTGGCCTTCCGTGTCAGCCGAAGCCAAAGATTTTGTGAGGAGGCTCTTAAACAAGGATTACAGAAAAAGGATGACAGCTGCTCAAGCTTTGAGTAAGATTTGATCTGTTTTGTTGTAGTATTGCGATTTTCATTCTTCCATTGGTAGCATAAAAAGTTCGACCGGTTCCTTTTTGTTTTGGTCTGTTGGTGGACGTAAATTTCTGTTTCAACTGTACTGGTGTATTTGTAGTCTAATCGATGCCTTTTCTGGTTGCAGCACATCCGTGGTTGCGGGATGAAAATCAACCTATCCCCTTAGATATATTGATTTATAAGTTAGTCAAGTTATACCTCCATGCTACGCCTTTAAAACGTGCGGCCCTGAAGGTATGATCTGAGAAACTCTTTCCCGTCGTATGTAGCACCATTAAGTTTTGAGGACCCTTTGTTTCAATGTTTATGACACATGAGTATTTCAGCAAATCCAGCAAGTTATGAAATTTATCCTAGTTTTTTCTTTTGCTTATGATTTGAATCGCATTTTTTCTTATTGTCCATTGCTTTCAGGCTCTTTCAAAAGCTTTAACAGAGGATGAGTTGGTTTTTCTTAGAGCTCAATATAAGCTTTTGGAGCCTAATAAAGATGGACGAGTCTCTCTTGATAACTTCAAAATGGTCTGTTTTTGTTTTCTCTGTTATCTTTAAATCTTATGACTGGGATTATTGTCGCGTGAAATCCTCGACATATATTATCACGTGGCTAGATAACACTAAGCGATATCTTTTGGCCGTATATACATTGTCATTTTTTCTTTTTCCCCCAATGCTTTTCATGCCTAAAGTTGAGGTGCTGAATATTTAGGCTCTACTGAAAAATGCAACTGATGCAATGAGGGAATCAAAGGTTCCAGAAATTTTGAATACGGTAAGCCATATGCTTTCATTATGTATCAGTGAGGGATATTGGTCAATGATGCATTTTATAACTTTTGTATGTCAGTAGATTTTTAACCTTCTTTGCTAAGTTCCCCAATGTGCATAAAAAGTGGCATTTATGGTTAGTAAAAGGTTGTGCTGATGTTGTTTGTCAGATGGCCCCACTTTCATACCGAAAGATGGACTTTGAAGAATTCTGTTCTGCTGCAATTAGCACATATCAGCTGGAGGCCTTAGAAGGATGGGAGGTGATCGCATCTACTGCTTTCGAGCACTTCGAAGAAGAGGGTAATCGTGTTGTCTCTGTGGAGGAATTGGCTCGGGTAATCTACTTTTGACACTCTCTCAACATTTTTTTCATTTTCCCTATATTTTGCTGTTTAAATTTGTCATTGAGAAACTTGATTGATCCATGCAGGAACTGAATGTGGGGCCAACAGCTTATGCAATTCTTAGAGACTGGATCCGAACATCTGATGGAAAGCTTAGTTTGCTTGGATATACGAAATTTTTGCATGGTGTGACACTTCGAAGTGCGAATACAAGACAACGGTAGGTTTTTGTAGTATTTGACCGAAGATAGCCTATTATTAAAAGATTCATGGCATTCAAAAGAGTTTTTCGTGATTTCCCCTACTTGCTTTTGGGTGGGTAATTGGGATTGAAGTATGTTGTACATTTGAATATAGTATTGGACCAAGGAGGAGTTCATTGACTTCTCATTCCCCTTATTTCTGGAGCCATATGGGGTTTGAGTGTGAAAATCTTTCTTTCGCGCCTGCAAAGAATCGCTTACAAAGTTTAGTTTCATCAGTTCTGACTATTTGTGTCGAGCAAATCGAGAACCAATGATAATTGATGTGTCTGTTTCCATAGTTTTTAAGTATTTTTGTTATGCTATATATGTTTTGAACCAGTTGATAAATTTGATTCGAAAGTGCATGCTTTGAAGTGTTCTTTTTAGAGTATTGTAGAAAACAAAACAACACGTAAATGTTGAGTATGTATTATGTAGTAATCAAATCTCATTCGATTGAGATTTACCGAGAGTAATTATTTTATTTTATTTTTTTGAAACTACTGTTCTCAAGGGTTGCTTTAGTTGACTTCGGGGAATTATGTAGCTGAATTTTAGCTTTCAAGTTAAAATCTCATTTGGAATGAGATTTTACCAAAAATAAATTATACTTTTAGAATTCATGTTTTACCAGGATTTATTGGGGCCGAAAAATGGAAACTTTGAGTTTTATTTAAATTCTAATTTGAATTGATCTTAACCCTTGCAAATAATTTGTTTTGAGACTTAATATTTGGAATTAATATTCGTAATGATATTTATCTTAAAATGAATTTATTTTGAAAAATTATGTATTGGTGTACCTTTTAGTTGATTATTGTAAACAACACAAACTTTTAGTTAAATCTATGTGCATAATTTTAAATTTGGTAGTTCAAAACAGCAATATTTGGACAAATACAACTTGTCTATGTTAAGACCTTACCGAGAAAAATAATTAAAGCATATTTTATTTGCACCAACTCTAGGGGTGAAGTTGCTGAGAAATGCTTAATCCGTACAAAATTTGAATTAACTTATGGGTCACTTTTAAACAAATATAATATAATATTATATAATACAATTCAAAAGTGTTGGTTCGTGTTCTTTGATAAGATTCAGTTGATATACTTATTATATTGGCAAACCGTACCCACTCCACTCCACTAATTAGTGTCTTATCTTTGTTTGATTGAGAATGATAATTAATCTTTTCAAGAACTAATCAATTTAAGTAAAGTTTCACCATTTTATTGCCCCACTTTTTATCTTTCATTATAGTTTGTTGGTTCCAAATGGTAGAGAGAATAATAATTGCTTTGCAAAGTGTAAGCCCACAACTAACATGTATATGCTTAAAATGAAGCCCAATAAGCTTAGGCTACCATCAAATTTCAACCAACAGTTGTTATTATTCTTATTATTATAATTAACCAACCTATAAAATAATGTGTTATTAGTAATATGGGGGTTCATGTCCTTTGTTTGAATTTCAATATATAGTAGTTTCCCTTAGTATACAAACAAGCCGCTATTAGGACAATGGATTTGATTTTGTAAATAAGGTGTCCATCCTTTATTTTTATTTTTGTCTTTTGGTAGTGTGGCGTCTTTGTCATCATTTCATAAAAGTAAAAGTGCTTTTAACTTTGCACTGCAAAACTAATTTACCCTGCGGAGAATTATCATACATTGGCGTTATGTTAAATTATGCTACTTGTATAAAATGGAAATCGGTTAGTTAGTGCTACACAAATAAATTACTACTATCTCTGTCCCATTTTAATTCTATTGGATTCTTTTTTAATCAATCCTAATATATAGTATAGTTTTTATTTTAAAAAAATAGTTAAAAAGCTAATTTACTAAAATATTCTTATTTATTATAGTAATTTAATTACTCTATAAATTATACAATACAAAATGAGTGGCATTAATAAGGGATATGGTTAGAAAAAAAAGTAAAAATATTTTGGATTTCAGCAACATTAATTGATTTTTCTTAATCTTTGTGCAAAAACAACAAAAAGAAATAGAACTAATATGAAAATGGGACGGAGGTAGTATATATAACATCTCTTACCAAAATAAAAGTTGAATTTTGTGTAATTTTCACTCTATTGACATGTATGGACTATTATCGCTCTAATCGTGACAAGCGTCTCTCCATCTGTCTAACATATATCTATTTTTAATTATAGTAACATATATATATATAAGTATAATTCCGTAACTTTAATTAAGAATTTAAATATTAAAAGTTGTCATCATAGAATTTCAATAAATTTAAACTTTTTTAATAATAAAACCTTACCAAATTATGTTATTTTATTTTAAGTTAAACTTTGTGCTATTTTTTCTCTAATCGTGACAAGTGTCTTTCCTTATATTCAACATGTGCGTTCTATTATAGCTACAACTGTCTTTCTATTTATCAAAAATATGTCTATTTTTAATTACAGTAACATATATAAATATAGATATATATGCCATAATTGTAGGGATTTAAATATTAAAAGTTGTCATAATGGAATCCACTAAATTTAAACTTTTTTTAAAATAAAACTTACCAAAATTATGTTATTTTATTTTAAAATATCATCATAATATAATTTCTCTAAACCCAATCTTCTTGATAACATATAAAGCAAATAGATATAAAATATATATTAAATTGATTCTATTTATTAGAATAAAATAAAGAAAATTATATATAAAAAGAAAATGTTCATGTTGGAGAATTATATTTTTATATGTCAATGTCAAATTACGGATATAAATTTATATATTATGTAAAATTTAATGGTAATCTTGTAATGTAAATTTCTTCAACGTACAATTAACATATACTAAATTTACAATATTCAAGTAAAATATATAATATGAAAATGTTAAAAAGGAAAAAAAAATTTCACGACCTGCATATCACTCACCATCTCTATAACAATCTAAATAATAGTTTCATATTATTAATTTATTTGGTTTTATTTAACATAAAAAAGCTCCATTCTTTATGTTAAAAAAATAAAAATAAAAAAATTAGTTTTGGTGTCGTAAGTTAATAGGCAGGGGTGATTTTTTATTTTTATTAACCAGCATGGGTAAATCAACTTTGATTTTTTATAATTTTTATAATTTATTTTTCAAAATTATACTCATTTCTAGTATAAATTTTGAAAAGCAATTTTGAAAATTGAATTTTATAAACTAGAAGCATTTCCAAATTGGGCCAAAGTAAACTTTCTAAATGATAAAAATGCACTCAACCTAGCAAATATTGAATTGAGAATTAGGATTTTTCTATATATAGTCATTCAGAATGCACTACATAGGGCTGTTGTGCACCGAAACTCATTAAAGAATTGTCTTAACATCCAAATAAATTCAATATGCCACATTCTGAATGACAATATATAATTTTTTTTAACATATTTATATGTATAAAATATTAGTCCACAAATATACTTAGCATTTTGAGAGAAGGGTACCGCATGAAATGGCCTTGAAATTCAAATAATCATAATTCACATTAAAAGTGAGGGCCAAAGTAGAATTGAGGATAACCAAGGGGCAGCTTTTATATATAAATATATATACTCAAAAACAAATATACTCAACAAATATATATCACTTCTATATTCTCTTTCTTATCTTTCCTCAAGAGGAGAAAGATAAAATGAAAATAGAACTAGTTAATCAAACACTTTTTATTTTCTCTAATCAACTAGGGATCGAAAATAAAAGGATACATAGTATATATTTGCGAGAACATAGAATAACACATCCCCAGATAATTGGGTGATATTTATATAGGAAGAAAAATAATTATATGGAGCTAGGTAATTTATGGCTACCGAGTTTTATGCCTAATATTATTTAGAGCAGGTTGGAGAAAGATAGTTAACAAGCGATGTCAAGTGATTTTGTCGCTTCTTCCACTTAAAAAGCTACTCGTAATTTATAACTTTCTTGTTGTTTTTCATCAAAGACAAGTTTCCAGTTTTGCAACAAAGGGAAAGGAAATAGAGTAGAAGAATATATTTAAGTTCTTAACTTCTTGACATTATCTTTTGTTTCGTGTTCTCTAGTGGTTAAATTTACCATTATGCTTTGAGTAGAAGCACTAATTCCCCTCCCCACCTTTTTGGAGATTCCAGATCTGCAGTACTTTGTTATTTTGAATTATGATTCATGATTTTTGGTTGAAATATTGGTTGAAGCAATGATTCAAATTAATATTTTTCTTTTATAATATTAAGAATGGAGCAATAATGAGCATGATTCGCGAATAATATTATTAGAATAAAATAATATTTAGCATTCTGCTCTTTAATGCACTTTGAACCACTTTTAAGTATACTGTGATCCAAAAGAACGTCCCCAACTAAGCCTACCCCGGGTGAACTGCACACCATCCAAACTCGTGTACTGTGTCTCCATACACGTAGTGCGTACCAGAGCCAACCACAGTCTAGTTAACATTGATCCACTCTTAGATCACTGACTTGAGGTTGTCGCTCGTTTTGACGCTGGATGGTTGCCATGTACGTGCCCAACACTGACGATATCGGATTTGCCCTATAATGGGAATTCTCAATTGGTAAATCCTATTTTTAATGCCTATGTGCCTCCTCAAATATCTCGCTCAATCTAAGACAAGTATTTTCTATTAAATCTATTGTGCATGAATTTTGATGTAGCCAATAATAATATTCATATTCATGATCCCAACAAATCTTTAGAAAACACTCATCTATATCGTGATTTTCATGATAAAAATAGCCTGAGTTTAATTGAGGAAGAGGGAAAATAGTCATATACTCATATGAATTCATTTTTATTTGAATTTATTTTATAGGTTTTTTTTAAGAAAGAAAAAAAACAGTAAAATAAAAGGAAAAGAAAAATAGAAGGAGATAGAGGGGGTAGAGACTAAATCTTATCAAATAAAAATTGTTTATCAATAACTCTTAAGGCACTCCGTATGGGGAGTCCTGATAATGGTGCCAAAAACTTGATCATTCATAAAACGTGCAGATATAATTACCTAACAAATGCACTAGAGAACAATGTAGTTTTACTGGTAAAGTACATGGTTTATCGATCTCAATGACTCTTACTGATCTAGAGATGTTTGAAAAATCTAGAACTAACAATTATTCTACAAGATTTAGTTTGATTTTCTATATTATTTCCTACTCCTAATGCCCTGTGGTTGTCTTGATACGAGAGATTTTAAATTCTAAATCAATAAAACAAGATAAAATCAATAAATAAAAGGAATCTGCCCCTTAGGAATTATCCAGTATAGTCTTGTACATCAAATCATATGTATCAAAACGTCATGTATAATAACTCCCTCCGTAAATTATTATTAACTCACTAATGCACTTAATCTGGTTTATTTCAACTTATAGTGCCATCGGTTTATTTCAACTTATAGTGTTATCGGGTAATTGTCAGACACCATAACTACATTTAAGCGATTCGTAGGTCGATTAAACAGATTAAAAATCATAGAATTAATAATATAGATAGTCTTCAACTCCATTTCCATAAAAACCTAATTTTTTAACTAACTCAATCGAATTATCAATCCGAGATAGCCATTAGGTCCAACATATCTTTGAAAATTAGCATTTTTATTCCGACGGTATAGTTTTGTAAAAAATCAAATAAAAAATCTCTATTAATTTACTTTAGTTTAATAGTTTAATACATAAATTTAATGCCTACATCAAATACTTCCATCATACCAAGGGCAAGCCTAAACATTAGCTACTCATATTAAACAAAACAGAAACAGTAATTTTAATTGAAAATAACTGAAAAGAAAATCTGCTTTATATTACAATTTTGCTATAACAATAAAGAATAATAATTTTAACGATGAATAATAATTAAACAGCCAAAATAGTAAATTTTCTAGCAAACAATTACTTAACAGAAGAATTTTAATCTCAAACTATATATATAATAATTAAACTAATGAATAACTAATTAAAAGCCACGAATTAAATCATTAAAAGTAAAGTAGTAACAAATAAATCGGATGATTATCAAAAATATTGAAATTAAAAATAAAAGATAATAGAAAATTTATACGTTCCACAAAATTATTAGAATTCATAAATTTGAAAAGAAAAATACAATTGTACCAAAAAAAAAAGAAGAAGAAAAACCGACATTGTTTTGATTTTTCATTGGCGTTGAGTGTTCTAATTGTCAGAAACCTTCTACGGTAATGTCACCACTTCGTGTCAAGAAGAAAGAAAAAAATAAAAAAATGAATAATAGCCCCCGGTCTATCGTATATCTTTAACATATAAATGGAGAGCAAGTGAAGCTGTGCCAACATTAGATATAGACAAAATTACCCTTCAAATTGTCAAATATTACAATGAAAAATTCTTATGAGCAGTTAAATATAACGACAAAATTGTAATTATATTTGAACTCAAATTTATAGGAGTAACTCCTCTGTTATTCTCTCTCGCTCTCTCTCCTTCTCTAAATCTCCCTCACCACAGTTAAACATCCTCTCTCTCCCACTCTAAATCCCTTTCTCGAGTTAAATTTTTTTTATTCTCCAACATGAGCCTCAAATCTATTTTATATTATCTGCTCCTCATTAGGCTCTTTTTTGAATTTCCTCCTACTTTTTTATATTCATATTTTTTATTCATTCGATTCAATTTGATTCAGTACAAATCTTATGTATAGTTTTACATTAATGATATTCATATTAATATGAAGACCGTCTACAGAAAACAATTGGACATGATGTCTACTTGTCAGAAAAGATTTAGCACATGAATTCGCGTGTGCCACGGTGGCTAGTATATATATAATATATATGAAAAATAGGCTTTGGCCCAACCACCCCCTTTAGCTTATTTTTTCCTTTTTTTAAAATTTATTTTTTCTTCAATAGACAACTGTGGATGTGTCACTATCGCTTTGAAAATTATAACTTTAGTCCCCAGCATGTCAATCTTTTCAGATTTTGACCCATTGATTTGTGGATTCGTCTATTTATGTCACTTTGACCGCTTTGCATCTTTTCGCGAGATAATTCATAACTTGAGCTAGAAACCTCCAAATTTATCACCGTCACAACCGTTAGAAGCATACTTCAAAGATTTATGCACCGATACCAAGCTTGATAGGAAAATATAATCACATTAATACCATATTTTCTTCAAACATTCACCAATGGTATACGAAAATTTCGTTTTGCTATATTTTACTCCAATCCGTACATAAAATCATGCATTTTTTTCACTTTTATCCAAAACGCACAATAATTCTTGCAATGTCATAATTTTCTATATATTATGCATTAATTATACTTTAATAATACAATTGCATCGTTTTAACGCCCTAAATATACAACTTTTAAAGCCCAATCAACGGTTTCATTTTCTTTCATTTGAAACAATTCGTAATCATGTATGAGAAGATTTACTTGACTTGTACCTTCATGAATAACTTTTAATTTATCTTATATTTCTTTTACGGTAAAATCACTAAAATTTTGTTAGATTCAGTTGCATCAATTGCACAAATTAAAGTGATTACTTTACAAAATTGTATAAATAGGAGTTGCAAACTTGCGAAAAAACTGAAAGTATTTGACATTTGGTGTACGTTTCATGCTTTAGTTCAATATTACGGGTTTTCGCATGCCTTTCAAGAAAACAGAGTCAAAAGGCCAATTTAGCTATTGCAGAAATTAGTCGGACATTTTCATTCATTGAAGACTTAAGGATACTAAAGTTCGAGAATGAAAAGATGGAAAAATGATGATCCAATGAATTTTGAAGAAGCTGAAGTGAAAATAAAGTCAGGGGGTTCCGATCGATCGAAGTATACTCTCGATCGATCGGAAAAGGTTGATTCCAATTTTGTTCAAGGCTGAATAACTTTTTCCTTGATTCACGTTCAACCCCTAATCCACTCATGATAGTCAACTACTAACTCCTAATTTTAGGCATAATGGCTAAGATTCAACCAGTCTTCTTCTTGGTTGTTGATCAGGGTTGGTGATTATGGTTAAGTATACACTCAAGCTCACCAACTCACTCATTCACAAGTCTTGAAACTTTTGTGAAGATACACTCATTATACACTTAGATAGTTTGAGTTCACTTTATTTGTTGGGGAGCATTTATTCCCCTTCTCTCCTCTTTTCAATTTTTTTTATTTTTCTTATTATTTTGTTGGTGATCTTTAAGAAAGAAGTAGATGTAAAGCTCATTATCTTGTGTTATTTTCATTTAAAAGTTTGTAAGTTAATTTCTTGTCTAATTAAAGTTGTTTAAAATTTTTAGCATTATTGCTATTTTAATTTATTGCAATGTTTAAACGTTCATGCTTTCAATTATATGTCTGTTATCTCAAGGTTTTTAAAATTAAAACATATTATTTTTTTTATGATAACAAAATTATGAAAATTATATATTTCTTGTATTATTGTGTTACTAATATTTTTGCTAAGTGTTATCAGTTCTAAGCCTTTCAAATCGTATAAAAATCAAGTGTGAAAGGGATTCAAAGTGTTACGACCCAAGGCATATCCAAAGCAGATTTTTCAGTCATCCGCCAAGGTGTCAGATGCCGCCAAGTCTCCAGAAAGTCAACAAAAATTCCATACTGAGAGCATGTTTTTTTAAACAAGTTGTTGGAATTGGTTAAGTGAATTTTCATATGTCTGATGAGTGTCCAAAGGGTTGTTCATCTTCGGACAAGCGTCAGACCGAACAGAGGGCAGATAACATATCTTCATAATTTCAACTTTTACGGCTACGAAGGCTTTACCAAGGGACAACAAGCAACCCCCTCAATGTAACTCCCCGATATTCTAACCAACATAAATGTGCTACATCATGTCCAAATACCAGTCTAGAATACTTAAGTATAACAACAAAAGGCCTTATTATCATGTTTTATGGCCGTACAACATATGAATACCAATGCAAATCTCTTATCCAAAGGCCCACAAGTATCTGGGAAATAAGGTACAAGAACAAAAACTAATGATAGGGGTGATGAGCATTCTCAAATGAGCTTCAACCTATCCTAACACAAAATCCTGGATTCCTAGCTCTTGTTTCTGCTTGGAGTTTTCATGCAAAAGATAATGGATAAAAAAAACAAGCAGGTACGATCAGAATTATATCCAATCTACTAATAAAATGATAAAAGTATATACACCACTATTGTAGCATGAATAAATCATGTTGTCTCATCAACAATAACAAGAAAGATATAGCCAATAATAACTAAACATGTATATAAACAAAATTGTAATACATGAATCTAATACAAGTAACAACAACTAAGCGGGATCACTAGGGCTTCCCGAACTTTACGAGTAAAGTGGCTGAGGAGTATCTATGTTGCTCGCACAGTAGATCTTGGTCACTAGGGCCCCAAAATCTATACATTGGTCATTATAGCCCCAAGGACTACATAATAACATGACTATTGACTAGACTATGGTCATTATGACCCCAAGTCTACTATGTTAGTCTAAGTCATATTTTAGTCAAATCCAATTCAACTATTTGCGATCTAATTCTAATTTATGATTAAATTGTTTTAAACAAATTGATACTTAATCCAAGTTATGATCAAGTTTAAATTTAATAATATGATATATTC
>MKEJ01032535.1:0-14077 GCA_001753735.1 Embelia ribes
TCATTCAGGTTGTAATCTGTGGCTTTTGCTCCACTTGACTGCGCTGGAGTTAGATGGTGAGGATTTCCGATCATAAATTGAAGGCTTAATAATCAGAGTAAAAAATGTTTCAATGGTTGCCTACTAGTGGTTGTTAGATCTTTAATTATGTGATTGTCCGTCTTCTATCTACCAATCAATCTACGGTTGTCCAAAATTTTCCGAGTTAAATGATTCCCAAGTAATACACTTCCCAAGTTACTACTACTTGATTTTTGCATGTTTTGATAGAACTGTTGCGTCAAGCATGCATTAACCCATGTGTGAAAATAAACTTTCGAATCATGAATTTTAATTATAGTCTTAATAATTTGTAATAATGCTCAAGACAAACAGTTATCTAACATACATGAACTTCTTAGAAAGTGTAATCTAGGCACATCCTTCTATGAAGGAAGAGACTAGCTCTGGATTGTGGAAATTTTTAAGGTCATCCTTCTCCTATAGACTTCACCTTTTCTCTATTTAGAGACAGACATATATTATATAAAAGAAAAAGAAAAAGAAAAAGATGGGTCATAGATTTCGAACTTTGAATCCTAGCCACGATTATGAAACAACATTACCACGACTCCAAAACCCGCAAAAATTGAAGCCTCGTTATAGAACATAATTAAAGCACACAAGTGAACTTTACACAAATAACATTTAATTTTCTTAAGAATTAGTACAATTTCACTTCTCAAAAATGAGTTCAGTGAAATTCGGGTTGTACATAAAAATGGTGTAAAGAGAAATTTTTAAGATGATAAAATGAAGAGATGTGCAAACGGATAAACTTCATGGTTAAGGAATCATCACATTTAGGGAAATCCCTAAAATAGAATTTTAAGGTTGTTTCCAGTTGTGTTGGGTGATCTCAATGATGTGCTAGCTAGAATAATAGAAACTTACCAAAAACAATTGTATGGTGAACCTAAAAGGGAGTGATAGCCTGTAAACGCCTCAGCATACACCAAATGTGTAGTCAACTAAAACTAAAAATAATATTCAAAGACTCGTACAGAACTAATTTGATGTGAATAAGATTGATCTAGTTGTAAATTTCCACATTTCTTATATGAATCTTTTTTCGATGATAATGTTCTAGGTAGTTAATTAGAATTTCAAAGGAAATAAATAAGATATCATAGATAAGTACAAGAGAACTATTTAGTTTTGTTAACACATCAAAATCGATGAAATTATACATGTCCTTTAAACCAAATACCAACATTTACCTGCCATAACCTTGAACACAACTACATTCAAACAAGAAGGTTTCATGCAAAACAACAAGTGATTAACTTAACAAAGTGAAAAAAAAAAAAAAGTGGAAGAAAATTAGATTAATAATAATAAAAACAACATAGTACCATATAATGGTTCTTAAAAAGGCGGGCGACTCGTGCCCCAGTAGGCATCAGCTGGCACTTGGCTCGAATTTAACAAATTTGGAGCCAACCCATGAAAAAGTGGTGAATTGTTATTAGAATTGCCCATAAAATGTTGTTGTTGTTGCTGTTGTTGACTTTGACTAACCATACCTGGTGGGGACTCGAGCTGGCTGACAGAACTGCCAGCCGGAGGGTCTTCCTCCTCTAGTGGAAGCCTCTCGTATGCAGCACTTCCAAACGATGCGGCCATCACCACCACAGGCCCCGATGCCACCAGCGGCCCCACCACCGTTCCTCCAATAACCTGTCCCTGGCCTCCAGCCAAATAAATAGTCAACCCCGAAGTAGCCGGCGGTGCCGGGGGCGGCAAGAACGACCCTGACAGCGACAAAATCTCAAATCGGCCTTGCAGTGTGACGATCGCCCCAGGCGGACCCGCTGGCTGCCTCAGCGTAACGTTTGTCACCGTTCCATTCCCAGTCAAGACACAAATCCCCCTCTGTCGTTTCGACGCAAAGGTCAACAGACACTCCAACACATCACAGCCGTTGGATATCTCCACAACATGAGATCTAAGGGCGTTAGGGCTATCCCTAGTGACAATAATAGGGGGTTTGGGCTTGTTCTTAGACCCCGTGGGTCTGCCGCGGGGTCTGCGAGTAACTTCTCCGCCGCTGTCAGTTCCAGCGCCGGAGGAGTTGAACTCTTTCCCGTCTCTAGCAGGGGAATCGTTATTATTCCCCTCGTGATCTCGCTTCTGGCCGAGATTAGGACTTTCGTTATCGGACTTCGGGTGGTGGTGGTAGTTGAGAGGAGAGAAAGAGTGGTGGAGCTGGAGATCCATCCCTAAATATACAAATTCTCACAAGAGAGAGAGAGAGAGGGGGGAGGTCTTGATGGTTTCTCTCTTTTGATTTTTTTTTTTTTTTGTGAATTGGTTTATTTTAGAGAGAGAGAGAGAGAGTTTAGATTTATCAGCTGAAATTGGTGAGCCGGTCACCTTTATTTGCTATCATGTGATGTAATTTTGCTTGGTTTTCAGTTTCTAAATAATTCTTCTTGGTGAGGGTTTGGGATATAATTGAAGAGACAAGAGAGAGAGAGAGAGATGAGTTTGGGTTAGGGTTAGGTCAAGACTGGGGTTAAGACAGCGTGCTGAGTGAGCATGGGCGGTGGATGGGCCCCACTCTCTCTCTCTCTCTCTCTTTGTATGAGACAAACTGACAAACACCCGGAGGAGTTAAAATGAAAATTAGCCCTAGTACGGTAGTACCTATATATTTAATTACAAGTATAAATATTATTCATTTTTTTTTAAAATATAAGAATTCAAAATTAATTTATAGAAGTTATACATCATCCATTATTCTATAATAGATATGTATATTTTGTTTTACTTCTTTTTAGCTGTCGAAGGTTAGTCTAGCAGTCCACTAATCATTAGTAAGATTTTTTTTTTTTGAAATAAAAAATTAGAAATCTTAACTTGTTATAATATCCATATCTTATTTCAAGATACAGATGTCCTTTATTAAAAAAAATTAGAATTCATAATTTATCATAAAACCGAAACGGGAAATTCATATAGAATCATAGACAAATTTTCTATTTTACATTGTTCTATATTTAATAGATAGGTGCTTTTAATTTAATTTGTCTACAAGTGTCAAACTATAGTCTATACATTCTAATCATATATATTTATTTTTTATTTTTTTTGCAAATTTATAGGAATGAATGTTACTTTGAAATCTTAAAGATCTCTATTCTATTGAAATTTTCAAATGATTTTTCAAAATACTAATAATTCTGTTGTGGGAAATTTTGGTGAATGAATATAAATATGATCATCTAATGAAAATTTGGAAATGCTAAATTTAGAACGAATTAAGAAGACAACATATAGATTCATCATATTTTTGCTCTGTGAAAGTTTCTCTGTTATTTAAACTTGCCTTCCCCATTTGAAAATATGATAAAAATGTTTATAATCTCATATTATAAATAAAAAGAGTAAGGAATTTTGAGATATCAATGGGTTTACTTTTAATTTGTAGCACGAGCACCCTTAAAGATACAAGGAAATGCTTTAATTTTCTCCCCATTAGATATATCCTTTAGTGGTACAATTTAGTGCTATTCATGTGTATAATCACAATGAGTGAAAATCGTTGACTTTTTACAACATTGTTTGTTACAAAACTTTCCTCTTCATATTACTTAAAACTTACATTTTGCAAAAAGAAATAAAATAAAATAAATAAATAAAAGTAGCTTAATACGGAATTTTCCCTCATCAAACCTCTAGTGTTTTTGTTCTCCTTCTCCATAACATACTTCCATAAAAGGAGATCACGTTGTCCCTCATTTTAAGCTACCTTATATTATCTCCCATTGTCTCTTTCTAGCCTTTTTCTTGTCTCTGTTTTTTTCGTTCGTCAATAAATCAAACAAATGCATAAAAACATAAAGGGTATCATCTTCGGAATCCTAGTTACAAATTTTGTAAACTTACATAATTTCCTTAAGATTAAAAAAAGAAATAGGCAATATTGTAAAGACAAAAACATCTCGTAAATGGTTTGACATGTTGTATTAACCATAGTTACCGGAAACACCGATTTCCAGTGAGAAATGGGTTTCCGATATCAAAGCGAAACGCCAAAATTTTTTGAAGGGAAACCTATAGGAATGTTACACATAAGAAACGGAGAAAAAAATACTAGAAAATATTACGGATACTAGTATGAAACTTTTAGAAAATTATTCGAGTGCATAACTATACAAAATTAAATAAAAATTAATAAAAATATAGTGAAATTTAATATTTTTAGTACTTTAATGCTAAAATAAAAGTTTTTTTTATATGTATATTCTTTTAAATTATGAGTAATGTATTCGTAAAAACTATCAAATATAAGTATAAAAGTCCACGTATAATAAGTATTCGTAAATTTGAAAAATATTTTGTAGGACTAAATTAAAAAATTACATACATTTTTTCTACGTTTCCCACACGTTTTATAATCATATTCAAGAAGTTTTACAATTATTTTCTCCTTTTTCAGTTTTTCCTATATTTTTATATCGCGTTTTCCGCTTTCGTTTCTCCTAAGGATTCCCGTTTTCGCTTCCCAGTTCGGCAACTATGGTACTCATACATTCTTTTTTGTTTTGTTGGAAAATAACATCAAGTAGTAAAAAGTTGTCCCTACTAGCAAGTCGATATTTCACAAGAATTGATATTTAAAATAGTATGAGAGCTCAAGAAACACGAGGTTTTGAGTTGAATTTTCAAAAAAGATACTCCAATCAAAGTAATGAGAAAGAGGGGGAAAAAAAAACAAACTTAGGTGTACGAGGAAATATTAGAGAATAGAACAAATGATAGAAAGTTGCCCATTCTAATAACTCGAGTTTTTAGTAGAATTGACACTTAATAATTTTGTAATTAATAACAGATAAATGCATATATTTGTTAAATATTACATGAAATAGGAAGGGAGAAAGAAAATATTTATTTATTTGATTATGATTTGTCTGTATGACCTTAAGCTCAAAAATTAAGGAAAGGGTTTATATTCACAATACCAAATAATACATGTGTTCATTTTCCATTTAAAATATACTCATGTAGCTGTGATAACATATGCACCCGTTCTCCTAATTAAAAATATAAATCACACATAAAATAAGTTTTGACTCAAGCACATATAACTTGTAACTCTCATAATCATATTCAATTACCAAAAAATATAAAATATATTTAATATTATTTATAAATTTTACATATAACATATCTAATTTATGTTTTAATAATATATATATTAACGTAATAAATTCTTGATTACAATAGTGGCGCCGATAGCGTAGTGGCTTACAGATATAAGATGACGGGGCCGAGAAAGATGGGGTGGCAAAAAAAAAATAGCGATGGCCAAGAACAATTGTGGAGATAAATAACGAACGATGGTGACCAAGAATGATGATGGTGATCGGGAATGACGACGGTGACCAATAACAATGGCGGTAGCCTAGAACGATGACAACTGCGGAAAAAAAACAGTGATGGACGAGAACAATGGCAGTGGCTGAGAACAACACAATCAAAGGCGGCGGCTGAACCACAATGTCAAACCCGGGAAAATATCAGCGGTGGCCGGATAACCATATTTATATAGAGAAATAATGCGTAAGATGGTTGTATTTGTTGGGAAAGTTTCATAATATTGCAACGGATTTTAAAATAAAAGTTTGGAACATATATAGAAACAAAAAAATAATAAATAAAAAAATAAAATATTAAAACGGATTTTGACTCGAATTTAGGATCGAAATATTTGGATCCAACTTTAGAATGGAAAGTCAAAATAGAAAAAATTAAAATATTGCAATGACGTTTGGAACATATACACTTGCCACGAACCTCTTGTTTGTTTCAAAATTCGTATCAAAATGGCGTGTCAAAGCTTGCCGCACTATTTTGATACAGATTTTGAAATCAATATCTGACTCTAATTAATTTTTCGTTTCAATGTCCGTTCCAATTTGTAATGAATAGAAATCCATTTCTAATTTCCGCATTTATTTCGCCTTATTTTTTAGCAACTCCTATGCATTGCTTTTGGAGTCACCATTGAGTGCATAGTCGCAAACGCAACATGTTTTTGTCGCAATAGACACCTTTTTCCAAGTAGAGATGAAGTGGTAACTTATTGCTGCTATAGAAAATTTCACCACACTGCTTTTGCCCCCCACGCCAAGGTGCCGAGGGAAATTACTCCTATTCTTCTCACTTAAAAATAAAGTATATATATGTTTGGTGGACCGAAAAAAAAAATTACTTATTTATGCTTTGGAGATATAAAATTATACTCATGTAAAAGTAAATTTTTGATATTTTTTAAAAAAAAACTATACTTTTTCGTATTTTACTACAACTATTTTTCACAACTCGCGTTATAATAAATTAGTATATTTTTTCACTTTTTGCCACGTACATATATACTAATTACAAATATTACTAATAAATATATTTTTCAATCTGCACCTAAAAAATATAATTTTAACTTATAAAATACATCCAAGCGCCCATACAAACCAAGTTCTTGGTCCCCTTTTGTGTTACTTTGCTTGTACAGGACGGTTACAAAATGGAGAACAGAGCGAGAGAGAGAGAGAGAGAGAGAGAGTTGCGGCCAGAAGACACGGGCTGACCCTCTGACCCCATTTTCTTTGTGTCTGCTCCAATTCCCCATTACCCACACATGCGTCTCCTGTGTATATTTATGGTATTTTGTGAGCATATACGTACACTCTACGAGACATTGACTGATAACCACAGATTTCAAAAAAAATATATATATATAACATAGTACATAAGAACATTCAGTAGCAATTTCATAATGTTTTCTGGACACATCACAAAAATATCATGCTTAAGTTATTGAGATATTGCTTAAACTAAGATTTTAGTCATGACAAATATGCGGCTTTTTCATGAAGATTTCGAAAACATGTAGGACTCAATTTTTATTTTGGTCATATTTTTTTATAAATTACCTTTAATGTTGTAATTTCATACTTTGGAAGTCTTTTAAGTTTATTATTGGCAAGAGCGCTGTTAAATTTTATGATAAGTCCAATTCGAAATAAGAATTAATGCAAGCTACTTTTTAATTTGACAATTCATGTTGTGAAAGTACTCTAATAAGATATTACCTACATAGCTTTTATTAGAAAGTTCATAGTTTGGAAACATTTTTTTGAGCTAACTATAGGCAATAGTATACATGACTCATTGATTCTTATACTTCATTTACAATTTTATTTAACATGAGACAGTCACTAAATATTTTATACTTGAAAATTCATAATTTGCAAGTTTTAAATTGGTTGTGGACAATACGCTCAAAGTGTTTATGCTAGACCAAAATACTTATGCAATGAGGAAAGGTTGAGATGAAAAAGGCTCAATTTTTTTTTGCTCTTGCTATGATTAAAACCACCCTCTCAGATAATCGCAATCGAAGGATATCTATCGTGTTCTAAAGTTAAAGTTGGCTTAATTTCTTTGCGTAATTTCATGTAGTTTCAACCGACCCCAAGTTGAAACAAAGTTGTCGTTAAATCTAAAGGATCTAGTATTTGCATAAATGCATTTGGTTAAGTAATCCTCTTGATACTTCGGTAATTAATCTAATTGGCAAACGTTGTTGTAGGAGCGTCAAATCAAGCACACATGTTTTTTTTTATGATTTTTTTGTTAAATCTCATTTGAAAAGAGATTTGCAATAAAGTATAATTTGTTTTCAAAATAAAATATTTTAAAGCATTTTAAGCTTATTATGGGCAACTATGACCACCCAAATGATTGTTATATTTCTTTGATAAATATTTTTCAAAATTATATATGCCGTTTTTTTAAAGAATATTTTTAGATCTCGCTTCAATAAACTATGGATAATAACACATGCCTTTCTTATGTTTGAAGTTAAATCTAGTTATAAATGAGATTGGATATAAATTGAAGTTATTTTAAAATTTCACATTATATAAGTCTTTTGAGTTAATTATAGGTAATTAATCGCACAATTGATTTTAATATTTTATATTATAGGTTACAAAACACGTGAATTTTATGTTCTATGTTAATCTTATTCGATATAAGCTAAATTTTATTTTGAATTTTTTTTAATTTGATTACTGGTAATAACATATGCAATTCTTTTTTATAATTTAATCTCACGGTAGATGAGAGTTTTCCTAAAATATTTTTATTTGGAAATTCACGTTCTAGAAGTAGTTTGAGTTCTTTGTGGGCAGTAACATGTGTGGTATTTAGGGGAGAGCAACGGGTCGGGTTACCCGATACCCGAATTAATTTCCCGAACCGAAATACCCGAATTAACTATTCGGTTCGGGTTCGGGTATTTTTTTAAAAAATTCGGGTATTTTGGGTATTTAGGTTCAGATTTATTCTTAAAATACCCAAAATACCCGATTTACCCGAATATGTACAATGGCATTTAAGTAATTTTATATATGTATTAAGGCCATGAAAGTAATTTTACACATTACCCTAATATCTATCACTCTCTCCCCAGACAAGTCTCTCTCTCTGTCTCTTCTTGCAGCCCCCCTCTCTATCGACTCTTCGCCCCTCTCTCTCTTTCTCAGCCTCTCTCTCTGGCTCACGATCGCAATCGCGATCTCTCTCTCAGCTCCTCTCTTGTTTGATTTGGAAATTTTTAAAAATTCTGTTGTTTAGGCTTATTCTACTGTTATTTTTTTGCAGTTTAATTAGTCTTGTTTTGGAAAATGTGAAAATTTTGAGCTGTTTAGGCTTTGCTTATTCTGCTGCAATTTTTTGGCCATTTTTCAGTGCTTTTTTTTTCGGAATATTTTGCGTTCGGGTTTTAGGGTTAATTCGGGTTCGGGTCCAAATCAGGCATTATAGCTTTTTGGGTCGGATTCGGGTAGGGAAAAAATTAAAATGGGTAATTCGGGTAATCAAAATTTGGATCGGGTATTACCCAACCCTACCCAATGCTCTCCCCTAGAGGTATTCAACCGACCCTACCCAATGCTCTCCCCTAGAGGCATTTACACTTTACGGTAAATCTTTCGGTGTCAGTTTTTTTTTTTAAATATTAATTATTCATAAATATTAAAATTTATTACTGAGTTACAAGTTTTTCATAACATGTATTTTAATTCCTGTTACCAACAGTATAAAAAAAGTGCATAATTTAGATAAAGGTTTTCGCTTATACCAAATGAATTATACACACTAATACAATTTAAGCACACACAACAGAAAATATTTGTTAGGAAAACGAAAGACACCTCTGGACATTAATTACCCGAATTGGGAGGTGCTTACGCAATGTCACACACACACACACACATACATACATACATACATATATATATATATACACATATATATATATATATGTGCTGTGGGTATGTATGTACTTACTAGTGTCAGTTCTCTCTGATTGCTTCACGTTTAAGTGCGATTTGAGAGGGAGAGCGGAGTGACTTCCAAACAACGTTAAATGTCAATCCGGAGCTCACTTTTTAGCTACAAAATTGAAAAAATTAAAACAAAAACAAAAATTAAAAAAATAACTTTTTTTTTTTAATGTATGATAATGTTTGTTTTGTTGCAGTCTTAAAAGTTAATTTATTTCACACCAAGAAAAAAAATGAATGAAGTATATTTCATTAAATTATTTAGGTAAAAACACTAAAAAATTCAGTTTATAAACTTAACCAAATATATATATGTCAATTTTTTTTAAAAAAAATTTAATCTTAAAAACTGCAACCAAACAAACAATCACTTGGTAACTCAACATTATTTTGAGAAATTCATAATTTAATCACCAAAATTGAAGATTTGTTTCACGTTAATATTTGATTAACCTAAATATTAAGAAATAAAGAACAAGCTGTCATTTGTCAAATAGTCAACGAAGGCAGCTTATGATGTAAAACAAAGCATCATTTTTTGTATTAGTCAACTTGTCCCAGCAGATCCTCACTACCTAATTTCAGATTTATACTCTTGCTTTGTATTTTTCAAGTTTGTTTGTAGTTCTTAGCAGTATATGTTTCGAAAAATGCCTCAATTTTAAAAATTATGAAAAAATGAGTTGGCTACTTGCAGTGGGAACACTCGTTAAAGTTTTTTTAACCAGCTTCATACTTAAGTACAATTTTTTTTAATAAAATGTGTTGGATGCATTAATTTTCTATCTAAATTTTATTTCTAATTGAACCACCCGCTTTCAAGATTCAAAAATTTATTTTAAGTGAATATGGAAATTTCGATGTAAAAAAAAGTTTAGCCATGTGAAAAATAATGCTTAGAAAAAATTATACAATAATGTCCTTAAACGCATGAGTACGGGAATGGGCATTAAAAAGGTTTATCCAATTCATATTTTGTTATAAAACATAAAGGGTTTCCAGATATGTGTTTTACCTAATTATATTCCATCCCTTTTCCTTAACCAAAAAAGACTAAAGAAAGTTCCCAAGCACCTAAAACAAAGTTCGTTTGAGGATTAGAACAACCTTAATGATCGCCAAAAAAAAATCTCTTGTAATGAAAATATTGTTCTAGGAGAAATTTTGTATAAAGCAAATCCTTAGGACTATTAACGTATATTTAAGTTACCAATTATAGCAGAAGCTCAAACTGTTAGTAAGAACAATATTTTATTCTCCAATATTATTTTCCTATCGTAGAGTTGGATTATTCATTTGCGCATAAATAGATAGCATAACTTCTACCATGTGTAACACTATCCCTTAATAACACTTTACTACATGGGGGTCATAAAAAAGATTTCAAAAGTTGATTAATTTCGTAAACATGAGAAGTGGGGTCTTCGAGGAAAACATAGTCTTGCCTTTGGAGAAAGAAGAATAAGAAAAAGTTAAAAATCATAGAAAACTTCAAATACTTGTTTGTCATGCTTATCTTAATCAAACCACTTGTGATTAAACTAATGGTAACCCATTGCCTTACCCAACCTAAAAAAATTATATCTCAAAGCTAACCTTCGAAGACCATGGACCACTTGTGCTAAGGGAATAGGGACAGAGCTATAAATCGAAAATGAAAAATTCTGAATCTCATAAAAATTTGTAGAGAAAGCTATGTCTCGATTATGCGGGAACAAATAGTACATAATTTATATTGAAATTTATGATACGTAGTTATTTTTTTTTTTTAATTATAAAGGGGTTGTAACCCTCCATTGTCATTGGATAGCTCCGTACCTAATTACTTTCATGTGATGAGCACCTAATTAGGCTTCGAATCTAGCACAATGTTGCATGTTCTCACCATTTTGTTTGCTTTCATTTCTTTATTTAGTTGAAAACCAATGGGTAGCATTCGAGGAAGTATTTAACTAAGGCAAATTGCATAAGAATGACTTTTTTAAAGATACCAAACAGCCAACCAGTTTGACGTTGCCACGCGGTGTGGACGTCAATCGTTTTGGAATCGTTCAATGTTTGTTTGGTTGCAACTTAAAGTTCGGATTACTTTTATAAATTGACGTGTAAGTAGATATCACACTTGTTGTTCCTTTGGCTACACAATCTATAAGACAATTTTTCTAAGGATTTTTTTTTTCATTAACACCTTTTCTAAGCTAATAAATGTGTTTTAAGCTTATTTCATCGTGTCATAGAAAAGTATTTGTTTTTTTTTCTTTTTTCTTTTTCATTTTAATGGAGAACGAGAAAACTCACAATAGATAAGCTTTTGTATTAGATTCCAAGAAAGTTGCAAGCTTTTTTTAAAATAAAGGCAAGTTGCAAATTTATCCTAAATGACTGTAACCAAGCTAGATTAAAAAAATAATTAGACTTAATTAAGTTGCTAATATGTCCTTGTTACAAGTTTATTGGTCCGTCCTCACAAAAATAAGTTCTTTGTTTTACACTTCAAAAAATAGGCCAGTATATAAACGGTTGCACCGTGACATATACATACGCCAATTATAAATGGAATAACGCCATGTTGATTAGCCATTTCAAGATCAAATATTAATGTCATTGGTTAACTTTGTATCAACGATTTCATTGCACATTATTATTTAGGATTTGTCCAAGATTAAGTTGCATCTTATTCCACTAGTACTAATTAAAATTAATTAAAGAAAGTTGTAATCATCAAGTCCCTTTCAGATTTCTAACTACTTTCTGGGAAACTATTAGTGATGGCAATTTTTGTAACCTAATTGGAACATGTTACTCTAACTAAATATGCTATTAGCAATTTGGCAAGCACTAATGAAATGGCATATAGTCTCACATTAAATTAGGTAAGACCGTTTAGAAAAATTTAACCTACTATATTTGACAAGGAGAATATAAAAATTGACTTGGATTAACCCAGCTGGATCAAATTTATATAGTTAATTTTAAAATTATATCAAGCTTTCCATAAACATAATTTTAATTCTCCTGAAAAATATTTCCGAATTATATTTTGTTCATTTATTTCATCAAGATTTTTTGCTTGTAAAGATAGGCAGAATTATATTTTAAAACAAGTATATCATGATCAGAAAATTTTTATATCGCAGCAATTTTATAGAAATGGTGGAAGTATTCTAAGCCTAAGACTAAAGAGGGGTGATAAAAAGAATGTCCTTTTTTGGCAAGAAAAAAAATAAATAAAACATGGCTGCTGCCTATTTGGAAGCATCAATATTTTTTCTCTATGGATAGAATGCGCTTGTACAACAAAAATTATTTTTATGGTTTGTATAGTTAATTATATATTTGGATGGCGGACTTTCTTTAATATCTTATATTCATGGGAAGTAGTGTCTTAAAATTCTATCACTTATTTAAAATTATTGAATATCATTTGTATAGCTTGAGTACTTAAGTGGCTTTGAACTCACAATAATAGACTATAAATTCTGCACTTTGATCAAATAAAAAAATTGTCTCCAATGAATGAAGTTAGGGTTTTTATTTATTTATTTATGTTTTCAACATCCAAAAAGAAGCTTTTTGTGTTTTAAAACAATTATATGACATGCTTGACAAATGTTGGAACTAGAAAGATTAACACACCATTAACTAAATATTTTATTTTTTCAGTGAGAAGAAAATGATTGTAACCAACATATCTCCTGATATTTACTAACAATACTCAATTAAAAATTGAAGTCATATTTTCATTTAATAATTTAATTGACCTGACAATAGATGCTAAAATTTTCTTTATTGATTATAAGTGCTTACTTTATAAGGAAAAGTGGAGAATAGGTTTGTATATTCGAATCAAAAAGTCGCTTATTTTCTAGGTAGAAGTTGATTATTGATGGATCAGAACAGTTCAATTCGATTGCATATCTATAAGGAATATTTTATCGGCTTATTAACCCAAATAAATGCCAATTTGGCAGGTTTTATTATTATTATTATTATTATTTGCATAAGCCCAAAAGTAGAAACAAAAACAAAATTTGCATTTATACAAACCTCATGCATATTTTATGCTTATTACCTTTTGCCTTTAGAAATGCTCCTCTATTTGGCAGAATCACGAAAAACACCTCCCTATACGAAAAGCAATTGTATAGATATTTTTAGTTTTTGGTCTGAGCTAAAATAATAAAAACAAAGAACCACTGGCTTTTAGACAAACCAGTATATGTTTTGTGTTCATTTTCTCTTGTAAATTATTGTATAAGTATATGTTTAGTTTTCGTATAAGCCAAAAAATAAAAAACAAAAAATAAAGCTGGCATTTAGACAAATCCTATACATCCGGTGTGTTTATTACGTTTGGTCTTTAGAAATACTCGTGTATTTAACGAAATCACGAAATCCCACGATACGAAAGCTATCTTATATATAGATTTAACATTGACCAGGCTTTTATAATAATGTAAAAGAAATTATCAAATATTATTGAGCTAGCTGCTTACAGAACTATGCAAAGGACAGTTTTATTGGCTTTAAAGACAATATATATCATGAACATTATTATAAAAAAAAAAAAAAACGCCGCAGATATTGGAACTAATTTTTAGTTACATCTACCCGATGTAGAAAAGTTTCAATCATAGGAGATTGTATACATCTTACTGATACGAAAAAAATAATAATAATAA
>MKEJ01032546.1:0-13229 GCA_001753735.1 Embelia ribes
TAATTCAAAATTTAAATTAACCCTTATAAATATGAACATTCACCATCATAAATATGAAAGTTCACAATTAAATGTATTAAAGATGGTTTAGAAATTTGAATAACTTTTTGTCTAATCTAGTCAATGTACTTATTTAAAAAAAATTATTGAAGAAAAATAGTACATAGTCTATGTAGAAAATTTTGAAAAAATATAATCAATAAGGACATTTTAATAAATCAACTTTTCAATCAAATTTCCAAGAGAGAGATAGAACTATATTTTGAAAAAAAAAGAAAAAAGTCATCCAAGATAAATTGCACGTAATAAACAATCAATTCAATTTCATTTTAGTAATGATAGCAATAATATATAAATTGTTAGCTAAGAGACCACTTTTTGAACCAAGCTCGATAGATAATAAACCACTTTTTGAACTAGGTTTGAAGATGCGCATCATTTTGGACCGTGCCAACACTCGCGTGTTGAACTAGGATGAAGATTAGTTTTTTAAATATTTTCTAGCTAATATTGATTCTCTCTCCTCCTGGTTGTAAGTATAATAATGATGGTATGTACAGAATATGTATCAAAACTCTATTGTTTCCAAATCTTACAAAACGAAATTACCATGAAGCCTTTTGCAACACAAGATAAATTATGCAGTGGCAAAAACTCAATTTTCCCATATCCAAATAAAAGTACAACAATCTCCCAAACAATATCCGAAAAAGGTTGTTTCATTTGCATGGACTATCGAGTCGGCAATAATTGAGCAGTAATTATCCTCTAGCAAAAATAAACATCTCAAAAATCAAGTTTCAGGACCAACATACCACAAGGGACACTGATACTGGGTACTAAATTTAAAATAACTATCGAAAAACAGCCATAATTGGTAAGTAACCAGGTGTCTTTATTGCACAGAATCTACTGCTCATCTTGACTTTCATCCTTGACAAGCCGAATCATGTCATCAATTCGGAGAATCGTTATAGCTGCTTCGGTCGCAAACTGAGAAATAAAGAAATTTCGTCAACAAACCTTTTTTCGCAAACAGTAGTTATACATCTGTCTTATTCTAAATATTGCTAATAAAACCGTATGAGGAGAGGGAGGGCATAATCTTGTACCTGTATTATCTTCACTTTGCTCATTGCCGGCTCAATAACTCCAGCTTCTAGATTGTTACGAATAGTTCCCTTTGAAAGATCTAATCCCATGCTGTAAAATTAAGTAAGAAGCAAACAACTAAGCATGGTAAAATAGATATTTAATGAGCTCGATAAATTTCTACCCTCACTATGCAACTCCAACACTGAGGGGCATGGACCATAAATCAATTATTGTCCGAGCAGCAATGCACAGTGAGAGAGTATAGTTCTAACTAAACTCTTCATATTTTGTCACAAGAAGAATACAAAATAAAATAACTCTACCTGGACAGGTGCTTTTTATCAGCCTTAGTTTGTGCAGTGTGGTGGTAAGCACGCAATTTAGCGACTAATTCTGTTGAATCCTTAGCTGCATTGACAGAAAGAACCTACAACAGAGGAATGAAATGGGTAACAATTACACAAAGGCCACTAACACAACAGAGAGAAGTTGTGACATTTGAAAACTTATTCCCATACGTTACATCATACGCACCTTTGGTATGATTAACAATGATTCAGCAAATTCTGCAATGGCCAGCTGTTCACGAGACCCTAATGTTGTGGCTAGATATTCCAGATAAACAGATAAAGCAGACTCAACTGCACCACCACCTGCAACCACCTGTTTTGGCATCATTCAGATAAAGGTAGCTGTAGTCACTGCACAACATAAAAATGATCCAATTCTTCATTTCTACTACATTGCATAGACTACAGAATTTGAATCTTCTGCCGTATGTTCCAGCCATGTCATTTTGCGGAGCATAGAGATCAACTAAAACCCTCATTCAGGCTAATGGGATACCCAGTGTAGGCAGGATCACGGTGGTTAAAACCATACAATACACGATACATATCGTACGACACATCGATACACAGCCTCTCCGATACAATTGGATAGGTGTATTAGAAAAATGAGAAAATCGTTCGATACAAAAGACGAATCGCACAGTACAACTGCGTATCGTATCGTAGGCGATATTCCGATATTTTAAATAATTTCAAAAATAAAAAATTAAAAGGAAATTAAGTAAATATGGAAGCTCAATTGTCAATTCCTTGGCCAAATCACAACATACATACCTTAATTTGTTCAATCAACTCATCTTTTGAAAAGCCTTCATCTATTTCCTCAAAAAAAGAAACAAAAAACTAACTGCTCTCTTCGTTTCAAAAATAAGTTATTTCTCACCCTTACTTGTTTTATAGATAATCTCAGTGATATTCAACCCGTACTGCCCATTTTTCAGGAATTTTAATTAATCAACCATTGTCCCCTTTATGTCGACTCTAATTCCAAAAATTACCTAATAGTGTACTCTAATTTCTAAAAATAGTCACTCAAAAGGAGAAACTTCTTGATATTTCATTATGTATCTCCAAATGATATTTATATTTTTTATAACATAATAAAATTATGTTAAAAAACTTGCCATACAAGATACGAAACGAGACGATACAAAAAAATATAAAAAACGATACGGAACCGAGACATAATTTGACAAACAGATTGATTGCAGAGGCTTACGGTATTGGATTCCAGGGTCCTCTTGACAATGCTCAAGGCATCATGCAAGGCTCTCTCCATCTCATCAAGCATATAATCATTTGCGCCCCTGAGTATTAATGAAACCTGAAGGAGCATGGGAAGAAATATTGTGGATTACATCATTCCTTATTTTGAGAAAGTGACAATTTTCGCATCGCAATAAGTTTTATTTCAATTGCCATAAAAAATGTTCTCCAATAATCTCAATCCAGACGGACAAACAGCTTAGAGCCTTCTGAAAAAAGATCTGGAAAGTCAAATTTATGACAATCACAACTAACAAAATGGCATACCGCACTACTTGTTTTCGTCCCTTTGATCATGATCACGTCATCATCGGAAATGCACTCTTCTACAACTTCATCAGCATGTCCAAGAAGCGATGAATCAAATGTTTCCTCTCCTTCCATATCCGCAAATGTTGAAACCTGCATCCCACAAGACGGTCATAAAAGAACAAGTAAAGCATGCTGCATTGATATATGGATATGGGAAGAATAAGCCACTGGTCATCACTTATGTCAGCACATAGATGCAATAGGAAACAGAATTTATTTCAATTGTAAGGTAGAGAACAAGAAGAAGAATACCCAATAACAGTAAACACTCTACTATGCAAATTTGGAAAATGGGGTATGAATATATGCATACCGCTTGCTGACTAAGCCATTCAAACTAAACCAATACATACCAAACATATACCAATAATATACCTATACTCTCAAGGATCATTGGAAAATAATATTAGGAGCTAGTAATAGATAATTCCATTCCAACTCAGATCACATTACATACCATAGTTGCACCAGTTGCCTTGGCAACATGTCGCATATCCTCTTTCCGGACACGCCTTACTGCAATTGCACCAGCCTCGACGAAGTACTGAAACAACATAAACAAAATTGGCAAGGATTTACGAGTTACAACTCAGATCGCAGGACATGGGACTACATTAAAAGTCTCTATATTCGGGCACATACCAACAGAAAACTTGAATACTAAGAAATATCGGAGCAATTAAAACAGTACGAAAAAGTCACATAACACAAGAAAGTTAAACTAATAAAGAAACCAGGAAAATGGAATCATCTCATGCAACTGAAACAGACATCTAATATCAGCCTCTCCATAAATGAGAGGTATAAATATAGTTCCGGTTCACCAGAGAATATGCCTCAAAATATTTCCTTCCAAGAAGCACATCCAGCTACTTTAACAGATGGAGTAGAAGAAAATCTAGATCCGGAATTCATACAGCCTATGAAGACAATATCCCCAGTTCAATATCACATAAAAAGCTACACACTAACCATGCCTAATACCTTCTGGTTTCTGAACAAGTAGTTCTGTTACAAACATAAGGTGTTAAAAGATGTTTTGCATGACATATATGTCCCCTCTTGACATACGGGCAAACAAGACACACATCTAACTAGCCCTCGGGAAAGATTAGCAGAATAAAGACATAAGGAGTATCAAAATTTAGCACAACAATCATACTCGAATTAGAACTTAGTAATTTCATTATTATCATCCACAAGCCTTAATTCCAAGAATTCGGGATCGGGTAAATAGAACCAAAATAAGATATCACGTTGGATTGTTAGCATGAATTTTTCTACGCCAAACCAAAACACTATCATTTTGCTCTCAAATTAAAAATTTCCTCTCAGCATACGGTTTTCCACTCTTTTATGAAGAGGGGCTAATATAGCAATCACCATGTCATTTTGGGAAATATGAAAACCAGAATTATTTAACAGCACTCAAATGGAAAAACTTGCCTTAAGGGCCATGTCATCAATTCCCTTTGTAGTCAAAACAACATTTGCTCCAGCCTTCAACAGCTTCTCAATCCGTTCCTTTGTCATATCAGCCTCTCTGTAAAGGAGGAATCCAATAAGCACTACTGACACCAAAGAGCCAGATGCCATAACAGGTTTTTATAGCTTCCACCCATAGTTTTTGGAAAATATTGAAAGCATTACCAGCACATACACAAGTACATGTGATGCATGACGTGTAAAGATAAAATACATAATACTGACAACAAACTTATAACACGTTAACATGGTTATGCAACCAAAACATATAACTTGAAGCCACAAACTAATCCCCTCTGACGAATCTTTTCAAGTTTTGTCAGATCAGTAACTAAAATTTGAACACCAAATTACATTTTCGCCTTTTAAAGGTCGATGTCAAGGCATAACGTTTTATAGCTTCCACCCATAGTTTTTGGAAAATATTGTAAGCATTACAATATCCACAAGTACATGTGATGCATGACACGGAAAGGTAAAATATACATCGTTGACACAAGCTTATTACATATTAACATAGTTATGCAACCTAAACATAAATTGAAGCCACAAAGAAATTCACCTCTGACGAATCTTTTCAAGTTCTCTCGGATCAGTAACTAAAACTTGAACACCAAATTGCATTTTCGTCTTTTGAAGGTTGAAGTCAAGACAAGCAATCCGAGCTGGAGAAACTCTATGTGGCATTCCTTGTGCTGCACGGCCGGTGTTCAGAGCATACCCATTCAACAGAAAGCTATCCCTTGCACTTTTTCCATGAGCTTTAAGAATATTTATGCCCTGAAGAGCGCAGAAGATTAGTACAAACAGGTCACTTCGATATCAGAAAAGAGAAGGCAAGAAGAAGGTTCATTACCATTAAGTAGAAAGGAACATTCACGTGCTGTCTTTTATTTATGAAACATAAAATTCCGACGACCGGAATAAAATAAATATCCAACACCCAAAAAGAGTAACAAAAGAAAGATAACCATAAAGAATCTTCAAGGGATAAGATAAGCCCGTGGAACAACTAACCTTGATAGGATACCTGATTTCACCTCGTTGATTTGTCATCTTAACAGCTTGTACTGCTTCCACGACCTACATTGTTACATAGCAAGTATTATACTCCAACTATGGAAACGCTGGTACATCAAATAATGAAGAATTCATAGATGCAAACAGAAATCAACAGTCCACAGGAAAAACTTATTTATTATCATGTCGTGCAATAAAATTGACAAAAAATGCTTATAATTAGAAAGAGGTCGTAGTTGTAAACAAAAGTTCTTTGCCTCAGTTTGCTGCTAACAAAGCATTTATGCACATAGTACTCAAGTGTCTTATAAGCAATCAACTGTAGCATATGAAATTTCACAGCCAAAAGGACAAAGCACAATAGGCTATCGAGTGGGAAATGGAATTATATACAGAAACTAATTCAAAATACGAACTCTCTCAATAACGAAACTAATGGGATCCAAGCAGTAGAAGAAAATCTTAATAATAAGCCAACAGACAGCTTTCAATATCATGATAAAGACAAAAAATTTGAGGTTCTAATTGGATATATAAGGAAACTCAGGTAAACAAAGACATACTAAAAAGAAGGAACTCTGTGTGTGTGTGTGTGTGTGTGTATAAAGGAGCATTTCCATACCAGATTTGCAAAGAAGTCACTGTCCCCGGAAATCAACTTTGAAGACATGCTGGTCTTGGCACAGTTTACAAGAGAATCTTTCCCAAGGTTTTGCACCTGTGGTGAGAGAGGACTTAGCCGTAAGGACCCAAAAATGATAAGTTACAGCTTCCGATTACAACACACCTTGAGTAACATGAGTGCAGAAGTTCAAGTAGTGCCATAACATTCCACCAAGTTTTTCTAGCCACATGTAAATCTAGCCTTAATATACATTCAAAAATGAAAAAATTAAAAGTTTAGAGCAAACACACAAACTGAATAAGAACAAGAATCCAAATAAATACTCCTACCAGAATAGCCTATCTGCACCCATGATCATATGCATGCAATGAGGTACCAGAGCCAATATGCAATAATCGATTCGATTAAAAAATCTACCTTAACAGCCAGTTTTTCATCCACATATTTGCATGCTTCCCTCATAGCTAGCTGCCAGAGAAAAGGACAAAAAAAAGATCATTCATGTTTTACAAGTTTCTTGTAGCATATACAATAAAATAAAGAGACAAGAAGAACAATGGGACGTATTTGTTAACCAAAACTTATTAAACAAATAAAGAAACGGTAGAACACTTACCCTATAACCACTGATTATAGATGTCGGGTGAATCTTATTTCTGACCAGATCATTTGCTCTCTGCAGCGAAAAAAATCACATCAAAAAGATTCAAAGCATTTTCTAGATATCGTAAATACTTAGAAGTTAAGACACTTATTTCATCAAAAAAGCACTTCCCAATAATACAACAATCAAAGCACTGAGTAGGTATAACCTTAAGCAGCTCTGCAGCTATAATGACCACCGAAGTAGTTCCATCTCCAACTTCCCGATCTTGAAGCTCAGCTAACTCAACAAGTACCTTCAAGCAAATAGAAAAGATATTAAAGTATGAAAAATAGTAACAAAAATCCGACTCTCCAGATGAAGCAAAACCTTTCAAGGAGTAAGAAATCACCTTGGCAGATGGATGCTCTACTTCTAACATTTTAAGAATAGTGCTACCATCATTAGTAATTGTTACGTCTCCAATATCATCAACTAGCATCTGAAATGCAAAATCAAATAACTGTTTAGGGAATGAAGTCTTGTACATTTTTGCTAGAACAAGTTTAACATAAGCCACTGTTCCCACTGGATAAGCTTTAGTATTGGACTTTTTGTACATCACAACTAACAACTTAGGTACATCAGAAGAACAAACACCAGCACTTCTGTCAGAACACAACCCCTGGTATGCTGAGGTTCAAAGCTTTAATATGTTGTATACATATTCTCACCATTTATAGGAAAAAGGTAATAACCCCAAATGATAAAATCTTCAATAAGTTTCCGTTATAGCGTTGTAACCAATAGCTTTGGAAAGAGCTGACAGTTCTTCAGTGTAGGCCTACCCTTTCTAAATGGGCACTACCACAATTGGCTTGAACAAAACTTCAAAACGTGCATGATGCTAATGCTTCAAATTCATGCGCGACATACCCATTCAAGATTATCCTTTTTCTTCTTTTTGACAATTCGGAATGGAATTTCAGTGAAACTATAAAAACTAAAGAAAATGCAATTGCCTCCAAGTCACCAGATTGTGGTGCGGAAATAGGAGCGGGAGCGAGGATTGAGAGTGGGAGTGTTACCCATCGATGAAGGATTAGGTGACTTAGAATTGCCTACCAACAAGTAACAAGCAAACAATACAATGATACATTGAGTCGTGTGTTTGGCATTTTGGAAATTTTTCTAGTAAGAATCATGCGAGAATACCTTGTCAAGCAAAATGAGCAATACCATAAATTGCTTGAGCAAACTGTGAGCCTGCCAGGATCTACTGCTCCTAATTAATAAACAACATACTATTTCAAGATTTATTCTTTTTTCTTATTTCCAGCGATTCAGAAAGGAACTGCAGGGAAGATATGAAAACTAAAATAAAAATCAATTAACCTACAGCCAAGCAAATAGTACAAGGATATTGTACGATGTGACTGGCATTTTAGAAATTTTTATATTAAGATTCGAATGACTGTACCACATCAAGCGAAAAGCGAAATACCACATTGCTTGACTTCAAAGCCTGCCCGGTTCTAATAATCCTAAATAAGCAACACAATCATACAAGATTAATCTTTTTTCTCTTTTCTTGCAATTTGGAATCACAATGAAGCTAGGAAAACTAAGAAAAACAGAATTAAGCTACTACCAAGCAAACAATACAAGGATACCATGTTATATCTTTGGCATTTTAAATTTCTTTTTCGATTAAGAATATAGCGAGAATACCTTGTCTAGCCCAACAGGGCCAAGCGAAGACTTGACGATATTTGCCACTGCTTGGCAAGCCATAACTGCAATCAAAGACAACATATCAGTATATGTTTATACACACACTCCACTCAACTCTAGCAAGTCACAAGGGCAATCCCACCGGAATAATATTCTCATCTCCTAAATTTAATTTCTATACCTCAAACACTGAAATAGAGGATGGGATACAGGGAACTCCCACACCACATCCGCTAGAACTAAAAATAGTATTGGGGATAGGGGTGTAAATGAACAGAGCCGTTCAAGAGGAATTTCCCACATCAAATGAGAGTTGAGGTATCCCCAGCAGTTCGGTATACAGTAACAAGAACCCATTACTGGTCCTTCAGTTTGTTCTCTGCTTGGGCTGGCCAGCGGGCCGCCTATAGTGCAAAACAGTTTTTAAGTCTTGTTATGCAAGCCAAGCTACTAAGAGCTCAATCCCAAGCTCCATAATTGTAAGCGAGCGCCAGCCTGACCCGGAAGATACAGGCTCGCGAGCGCTAGCCTGATCAGGAAGATGCAAACTCTTGGCGAGCTCGAGCACCAGCTGGGTTTGTAGACAATGATTAGAGCCTAAGCAATGCCAAGGTTGGCTCGGCTCGTTCACACCCTTAACAGGGGATGAACAGTAAACCTCTAGTTCAAGGGGATTATTGAAGCGAATGCTCTATGTTTTAGAGGATTGAATAATTATACATTGTTGTGAGCAGTTCCTAAATTATATCACCTAAAATTTGGAAGAGGGTCTAATATAGAGTGACGGATAGGAGAGCCCTAAGGGCTCTTAGACCAACACTCCTAAATGAGCCCCTACCTACATTTTAGAGATTAAACTCAAGGGAACCATCCCACTAGTGTACATAATACTATTTAGTATCCTACAAAATAGGTGGTTTGCTACAATGATGCCCGTGAACTACAAGAATACCACTCATCCTCAGCTTTATTTTTATGTTTAGCAGTCTGGCGTTGTCATTACTTATTACCTATACCTCATACTCTAGTTCAAAATTTAGGGGATAGAGATCAAAATTTAGGGGCCAAAAATAGCTAACCTAGTGGGGATGCCCTATTCCAATCATTAGGGTACTCACACCAGTGGTTTTAATTGAACTCCTATACTAAATTTTAGAGATTAAACTGAAGGCAACACTCCCACCAGTGTATCCGATACTATGCAATCCCTTATAATAGAGGTTTTGCTAAAATATGCTCCTCGAATAGAGGGTTTGCTAAAATGGTCACCTTGAGCTAGAGGAATACTGCTTATCTTCAGTACAATTTTTATGTTTAGGGGTCTGGCATTACCATTCTCCATGCCTCAACCTCTAGTTTAAAGTTTGAGGGATAGAGATCAAAATTTAGGGGCCCAACATAGCTAACCGGATGAGAGTGCCCTAACTATTCGGTATCGTTCTCCAGTCATCACTTCTAATAGTCCCAATTTTTCTTTGGAAATTAAAATTAAAATATTTTTAAAAAATTTATGGATACTATGGGCATACTCCAATGGCGTTTAATACCAAAATACGGCAACTCCATAGGAGTTAAAAATCATGAGTAGACTAACACAACATTACATTTTCAATGAAAGTAAATTGCAGGGCTAGAAATACACAAAAAGTACTGACCAATTCCAACCATATCGCACCGTTAATAATGGCTCTATTACCGAAGAATGATTCTCATGCGTGGCTGTCAAAGGTCTAAACTGACCAATTCTACTAATAGACTATCCCAATTCATCATCCACTATCTGACATTCAACCCAAGTTAACCCCTAGCAAAGGGTTGGCGACCAAGTTCCACCACCACATACTGTGAAACCCCTAAGAGCATTCACACCAGTCTTTCTCATTTAATTTCTATATCTCATTTTCTAGATTTTATTACTGAAAATTAACATTTGAGAAATTGTCTTACCAGCCTTTCTATAAAGTTAGTAAAAAATTATTGGAATAATAATATAAAATTATGTTTTCACTAATGTCAACTAGGGTTCTATAGTTTTGCGGAGAAAAAATAGAATTTTAATAGAAAATTTGTCAATAGTTGATTTTCCAACTAAAATTCTATTATACAGTTCTAGATACTGAAAAAAAATTTGAAACACTGATCTGGCACATTTGTCATCTAAAATTTCTCATTTAATTTCTTTAAACAAGAGAAATTATTGGCTTAAAAGACTGTCGTTAGAGCATTCATAGCAAACTTTCTAAACAAACGATTTCTCTCATTTAATTTCTCAATTGAGAAATCTTGAATGAGAAATGTTCCATATCAGTCTTTTTATTTTTTTTTTTTTTTTTGGTTTCCAAAGAACTTTCCATAAATGCTACATTCACAATCTTCTGTACTAATTTTCTATTTTCCCACAAAAGTTATTAAACCTTGGTTAAGATTGAGGAAAACAAATTTTTTATTTTCGGATAAAGTCCAGTTTGCCCCCATACTTTGGGGTTCATTTCAATTTATCCCCTATTCTTTCATTTGTTTCAAATCGCTCCATATCATTTACAATCTCGTTTCAATTTACCCTCTATTTTTCCCATTATTGTAATTTACTCCCCATAATTATAGTCTCATTCCAATTTAGTCCTATCATTTTTTACTCGTTTCAATTGCCCCTATAATTATTATGTTTCATTATGGAAATTTAATAACCGATCGAAATAGCAACTATAAGCGAAAATATTTTGGTGGAGAAAAAAGGTCATTTACAAGTTATATAACATTTGTAATGCATATTTTATTATATTATTTAGTCAATTTCTCTAAAATATTAAATATTTATAAAAATTTAAAAGATGTATTAAACCTGTCCCACGGACAAACCACTTACACATTAAAATTATTTAAGAAAATTTAGACTATCATTTCAATGTGTTATTTTTAATTAAAGTTAAATTTATTAATGAGTGCAAATTAAAACAAGACAAAAAGGACATAGATAAATTGGAACAAGACTAAAAGCATAGAGAGTAAACTGCAAAAAATTGAAAAATAAAGGGGCAAATTGAAAGGCAATTCGAAACAAATTAAATGACAAGGGACAAATCGAAACAAGAATAAAAGAATAGGAGATAAATTGGACTTTACACTTTATTTTGTTCTGTAATATATAATTATCTTCGTAAATTTTAACAAATGCTGGTAAATGCTCTCTAATTTCTAGAAACCTTGAATTCAAATGAATGGTTAGAAACAGTTCTCATTTGATAAATTATATAAAAATGATACACCAACCAAAATTTTTCACCCAATTCTCTCACGTGACAAGAAAAATATTGAATTTGATTGATTTTCAGTTGTATTGCATTAAAATCTTGAACCAAAATTTCCGTGCTTACAACAGGTAAAGAAATCCGGTAAAAGTTTTAGGTATGCCTAGGATTTCTGAAAATTATATGGGAGAAATTCTAGGTTTTAGAAAGACTGCTGTTTAATGCTCAAATTTCTAGATATTTTGATTGAAATCAAATGAACAGTGAGAAACACTTCATAAAATGCTCTTTCAAAAAATTTTAAAAAAATAAGTTTTGCGGACAGTTTAACAACCTGGTCATGTATCCGACGGTTGAGATCCTCCCGCATTGCCCTGATCTCCGCCTGGGCCAACTCCGCGTCGATCCTTTCCTGCTCGAACCGAGCAACCTCCTGCGTGACGTCATCATCAAGGGTGGGGTCCGAAACGCCGCCGTTTCGGAAAGGCAAAAACGGAGCTGCTGCAGCCGCGGCGGAGGAGGAGGAGGAGGAGGAGAGGGAGGCGCTGAGGGCTTCCTGCATCTGGAGGGTGTAGGCGAGGTCGAGGTCCGACTTGACCGCGTCGCTCTGCTCCGCCACCATGGCTAGCAGCTCATCGGACTCCATTTTGGCGCCGAAATGTGGTGTTGACGGTGGTTGCTGCTAGGGTTTCGAACTGTCTATAGAATCAAGTGTATAGTGAGAAGTAGTACTGGACAATCGGTGTAACTTCCACGCATATCAGCATCTGCACTCGCATTATGTTCCTTTTTTATATAGGCGAACTTTTTCTTCTATACTAAGCTAAGCGCAAAGATGGCAAATTCTCTTTTGGTACGTCCAATCATCAGCAAATATTTAATTGATGCTTTGAATTAAAAATCAATCGAATTGATATGATATATTATTCAAAATTTAAAAGTTATGTTTTTTGTTCAAATTTTCGTACGTCGAAGGGGCATTTTTGGGTTGTTTATAGATAATGCATATAGCGGCAAATTAGACTTTACACATTTTATTTTCCATCCAAATATATTTCTTCCTCCGCCCCCGTTGCGAATCCTAATACCCCTCCCAATCAAACTCTCCCCTTATACAACTCTATTGCTTTCTTCATCTGCCCCACTCTTTCACTCTCTCTTTGCATCTCCCTTTGTATTCATATCTCTCTTTGTACATATATCTCTCTTTCTGTATATCTTTCTATCTATGACATGAATGCAAGAACATGTCACTATTTGAATCTCACTATTGAACGCACTTAATGGACCAACTTGAATCTGGAAAGGCTCACTTGTGAAGATGGTGGACCACCTAATGGCTGCAATTATTTTCTTTGGCTCGACTCACCTATGTGTCAACGTTCAAATGATTTGATACTTGGTCTACTTGGTAGGATAAATGAAATGGAGTATGAGTTGAAGCAACAGAAGATGATGATTAGGAAATTAAAGTGTGCTCGGTCTTATGTGTTTGTTTTATATTTGTTCTT
>MKEJ01032547.1:0-11348 GCA_001753735.1 Embelia ribes
TTTATGAGTTAGGAGATATGGTCATTTTATTGAACAACTTTTATTGAAATATATCGTTTGGGCTTCTATTTCTTCAAGACTTATTTTTCTTCAAGTTGTGTTGTATTTTGAACTTGTAATAGATTTTATACTTTCACGCAAACTTGATCAAACATTAGTCTCCTAATGAGCATAAACTAAACTTTTTTTTTTTTACTCATTTTTCATCATTAAAATATGTTTGATTAAAACTTGGGTCAACAGTATCAACTATGTTTTATTTCAATATTTTTAAGAGACTGTACAAAAGATTAATGCAGAGGTTACTAAAATTTTATACCCGTGAGAGATAACTTCTACAAATTTAGGTTTAAAAATTCAATAAAAATGACTGATGTGAATGCTCTAAATCGGGGCAAAGTTTTTAATATCTATTTATAACCTGTTGCACTTGAATTATAGGTTTTTTCCATACACTAGTATTTGTTATGAGCTATTTGGATTTTATTTTTCCCTAATGGTGGCGAGCGGTTAGCGATCCTGGTGCTTACACCCGAGCTAGTCGAGTAATGGTGGTGATTTAACTGAAACTCGTAGTGGCATGCTTTTTCTCTTTTATTATTTCCATTTCCTATTTTTGATCCCAGTCTCACACCAAATCGAACCTCTCCAGCTAATTCCCGAACTGTCCTGAAATTGGGATAGGTTGTTGTTTCCGAAAATTCGGAAATGCTCCAGACAATATAAAAAAAGGAATTAACAATTGTGTAATTTGTAGAGGGGGAAAATAATAATTAATGTCATGTCTGCTCTAGGTTTAAGCCAATATTCGTTGCTTGACCAGTTTCTCCACAATTAACTAACACAATTTTATACATTTTGACACACATAAAATAGCCTTTTTCTCCTAAGGGTTGTATCAAATGCACCAGGGACTACCTTTTTGAGAAGATATTTTGTCAATGTATTGATGTGTTGAAAAATTATTCATGACTTCAATTATTACTTCTGGAGATAATTTGCTTATTGGTCTATACTTATTATTTTATATAAATATATAGAGTAAAGAAAGACCCAAAAATTCAACATCAAATGGTTTGGAATTGGATTTTGATAACCTGTGGGATTAACTGGTTGATTTGTCAAATTATAAGAGTAAAACTTGCTAAGAGCAATTGAATATTTTGATTATAGAAATGCTCAAAGTTTATATTCCATTGTTGGATACAAATATGAATTAACTTTCTATACATAGAATTATTAATGTCCATTCCAGAGAAATACACAATATATATAAATATAAATTTTACTTGCATAAAAAAAAAAAAAATATATATATATATATATATATATATACTGTAAATTTAATACTAAAATTATAAATAAAAAATTTTAAACTAAACAATTTGGTTTGAAAAAATTAAAAAAGTAGCTGTAGGTCCTTTAAAAAATTAATAGGTCCCGATCCAATCTTATTATGGCTTCAAACTACTTTTATTCCGAAGTGTATGGTCATATTATCAATTTTATTGTTAGGAAACTTTCAAACATTATTGAGACCACAAAAATTTAACTCCACTTGAACTTTATCGTGGTGAATCCAAACATTATGTGTTGCGGAGCATTTAAATAACTTTTTGTTTATTTCCAAATTCCAGCTCTTTACCAACGATGCAGCCCGTTGACAATCATGCTGGTGTGAGTGTGTATTGGAGAACTCGTGAAAAAGGTGATATATATCATTTTCAGATATATATATTTTTTTGGACAAAAAAATTTCAGATACAATTGGAAATATATATATATATATATGTATATATTGTGTATGTAGCAACCGCCAGTTGGGAAACATAAGATTAGTCATATTAATCTTGAAACTAAAAAGAGTAAATACTTTTGCAGTACTTCAAAAGGAATTTACAGACATGCAATTTTCTACAATCACATGGATAGATAATTAAACCATGTAAATCTGCTTGCAAGGAAAAGGTTTTAATGGTGTGCATTACATATATCTGCATAACTTAGTCCATAATAATTTGATAAGGGACTGAAACAAAAAATCTATACTTGCAAACACAATAAAGGACTCAAGAGTTGAATAATACTCAGAATGATATTCCATCAAAATTCTATTTTTTGAAGACGACCGTAACTCCAGAGATAAATTTATATCCCTCAATTTTGGTTAGATATATACATACATATATATATGCATGTATATGCCGACGAAGGTATAGTGAGAACTAGTTTGGGGTTGATTTTTCTTACATCCTTGTGCTTATTTTTTTTGGAAATTGTATCAGGAAGTGTTTAGTAAAAATTAAAGTAACTGCTTTTAATAACACCCTTCTGTTATTCTTAGAATATTTTTAAAAACAAGCTTAGAATGTTTTAAAAAATTGTTTCTCGTTTCCTATAATTACTTACTAAGATAATCTTAATTATAATTACTCCATTTTTCATATATGTGAATATATTTTATCAAACATCACACTACTTATGAAAATTACTTTTAAAATTTATTTATCAAATATTAAAATTATATCCACTTATCAACTCGACTTTTAAAAATAGGTATTAAAAATAAAGTTTAAAAATCGTGAGCATTCTCAAACTAAGCCCGAGTATTAGTATATCTATATCCCACCTATTGGCATTTGCATCTTCCTAGAGGATTCTTGAATTGCAAAAGGTCACATTCATATAATTATAATATTAATTATTATATATATATATAATAATTAACTCTCCTACTTAAGTTTGATAAAATTTTGCTATTACATCATCAGTGGATACACAAGAGTTAGAGTAACAATTTTTGGTTGGCAAAGAGCTGGTGTAGAGTACATATATATAAATATAAATTATATACTACTAAGTGTTGAATATATTGTTAGAGAGGCTAAGAACATCAAACTATGCAAATAAAATAAAATGGGAGAAAGAAAAACAAGATGAGAAACTGTGGAATATAACACATCATTTTCTTATTGTACAAATGGGAATGCATTGCAAATTGGTAGAAATATAGCGACTATCAAGTATTCAAGTACAAAGAACGATGCATATCACTTTTTCCTTGGTACATTGTGCTTGTTGGTTGTAGCTTTTAACTTCTAAAATTTTGTTTAGACGTTGCAACAAAGCAAACCCGACATACATGGAAAACAATCCTATATCATACGGGTGTATTGGGGCATGGGGGGAACTTGCCCTGCTATTCGGGACAAGAACTAAAAATTAATTTTGGTATAGTTATATATGCAAATATAAAAATACATATATATAAATATGACTTTAATATCACAATAGAACGTGCTTAGCATCCTAATGGCTACCCTTGTCTCCAATGAATGGGCCCCTATTTTCTTAATATTAACAATGGTATGTCTTTGTTGTATTATTACATTTTTCTCTAACTTAATATAATTTTACTAGTTTTACCTTCTTTGTCTATAAAATCATTTTCTTTTAAATTTTTTAAATGAATTAATATAGTTTGTAGCTAATTATATAATTTTATCAAAGTTTTGAATGATACTATCTAATTGTTGAACAATTTTTATCAAAATATTTTTTTAAAAAAATTGAGTTGTCAAATAATTACAATTTCTTTTTTTATTGAATTATATACAGATATTTTAACATATAAGTTACATTTTTTATGGACTAGCCTTAAAATAAAATTTAAATCTTCATAAATTGAAGTTATTTTTAAGCACATTGTTCCTCATTTCTCCAAAATCTTGGCTCCGCCCACTCAAATTATAATCATTCAAATACTCTAAACACTTGCAAATTCAATAAATACGTATCGTATTTCCATAGACGTGCCAATGTCGTTGACACCATTGTAGGTGCCAAGTAGTCATAGCTTATGTGTACATAGGAAAAATGACAAATCCATTGGCAATCTTATGAATCCCATGTTGTGTTTGAGAAACCAAAAAATCTTGTTAGTGGAATAAAATTGACAAAATGTGTGCGAGAGATACACTTAGAGAATGAAATCTTGGCACAAAGCAAGTCATATATGCCATTTTCAATGAACTTGTCAAGTGTGTATACCAACTCATTATTATTATAAATTTGTTAACATGATTGCCTTGCGATTAGAATACTATAGTTGTCCACGTGGCATCCTTTTCCATCTGACAAATTACCAAAATCTTGATCTCTTACATCATCATAAGATATAGGAATTAAGAGCTTTAAGTATAGAGCTTACTAGTACCAAACCTAATCTAGAAATTAAGAAGACACTTAAGCTTTCCAATTCCTAAATCTTTCAATTGTCTTTTTCAGAGAATTTTTTTTCATTCTTTTTATAATGTCTATTTAGAAAGCAGTTGATGCATTATTATTATTATTTTTTTTTTGTCAATTTATCTCTATTAATTATTCCACGCATGCCTATTTTTAAGATTTTAATCAATATTATTATGGTAAAATATGAATTTTTTCCTAAAATTGAGGGTGATTAACGAAATCTATGCGCCACAATCTTAAACGACACTTAAAAAGGAACAGAGAGAGTATATTTTAACGATGAGTTCTCTTATTTAATCTCGCTTTTTACTCCTAACAGGACATAAAAAGAAAATCATAAAAGAAGTATTGACTTTTTTTTGTCAAACAACAAATAAGCAAATATAAGAAGATTTGAAGAGACATTGGCTTTTTTTATTGTATTTTTTGAGCAAATAAATTAATTTTTCAACTCCCATACCAAAATTGGGTGAGCCTAGCTTAGCTAACTTTTTGAAAAGCTGAAGTAGCTAAATGCATAACTTCCTTGAAGGGGAAAAAAGCTTGGCTTGAAAACTGAACCCAAACAAATAAAGCAAATAAAATTTTAAGGGGTGTACGGATTTTTTAGCTGCAGAATTTCAGCAAAAAGCTAATTTATTCATATTAGAAAAAAACTATATACGACCATCTTTAATTTTTTAAGCCAAATAGAAAAAATAACTAAAATCTAATTTGTAAGTAAAAAAAGAAAAAGAGCTTAGTATTGAAAAAATATCCATTTCCCTTGGAATTACTTGTCCTGGTAGTTTCTATTAAGAATGGGCCAAACTGTATGGGCTGGGGTTGCAAAACTCGGTGTGGTCCGGTCTGCATATGTTTAAACGGGCCGGCCTGTGCAACTTTTTACGCGCTAATTATTAGGAACTGAAAATATAGCTAGCGAGATCTCATAAACCCCAATCTCTCTCTCCCTCTCTCTCTCTCTCTCTCAGCCACCACACCACCACTGTCCTAGAACCCTAAATCTCTCCCAATTCCGTATCTCTTTCTCTAAAACCCTAAATCTCTATATCCCCTCTCTCTCTCTCTCTCTCTCTCTGTACAATGGATCTCTCCAACACCAATGACAAGGACTCCTCCGACAATAATCAACCTAGGAAGATCAAGTTCGAGTACGAGGACGAAGATGAGACAGTCACCGAGTGCTCGAACCTCGAGGACGACGCTCTCATGTGCGACGCCGCCGTCGCCGAATCTGTTATCGGCGCCGACAAGACCAGCGCCGATTACTACTTTGACTCCTACTCTCACTTCGGTATATATCTCACTATATTAAGGCTTTTCTTGTTGTAGCTTTTGATAAAAAAAAAATAAAATAATAATAATAATAAAAGCCAGCTTTTTTTTGGTTTAGAAAAACATTAAATGAATTCAGCTTTGGATTTCTAGCTTTTAGGGGCAAAATAGTGAAAAAGCTTGTCTTGTAAGAGTACTCTACAGAGGATTTCTTCTCTGTAATTAATTTTAATTACTTAAATGAGAAATTGAAGAAAGAAACATCTCCCATCAACGTTTCTAAATATAGAAAAGTTTTCTAGAAATACAACTTTCTTATTGGAGAAAGTTACTATTCACAATTTCCCCATTAAAAATTTAGTTTATTTCTCACTAAAATAAAACAAGTACATCTATATATTTTAAAAAATGGAATTTATTATTTTTATATATTAATTTTTGATAGTGTAGAAATGGCTTTTTAAAAAGTTGTGGTTTTGCTTTGTAAGAGGAATTTATTTTTAACAGAAAACGTGAACTTTTTTTGCAACTGAGGACAAAAGTCCATAGAAATCACAAGGAAACTCTGCAAGACAAGAAGTCCTAAACCAACTAAAACAAACAAAACATCACAGCTATACAAAACCTAAACAACAGAAAAAACTAGCCCAAACCATAAAAAAAAATAATAATATAGTGATGGTAATTCAACCCTTTCCAGTTGTTGAAAGAAACTTCTTGTTCTTAGTTCTTGATGATTGCCAGAGTTGGTGAAATAATAAATGTTCACCAATTGTAACGAATCTGCTTAGACTTAAAGTGATTTGAACTAGGGCAACTCGAAAACTGTTGTAGACTGGGACTTTTTTTAGGGAAAATTTTCTGATAATATCGCATTAAGTGAAATTACAACTAAATGAAAAGAACAATTCTGGGAAATAGAAAACTAAGATAGACAATAAAGATAAAGAAGTTAATGAAAAACAAGATTCATATTCTGCATAATCTAACACTGCTACTTCTCTCCCTTTTATACCATAGGTTATTATTGAAGTTATAAATAATTGCGGAAAGACCCCTTTGATTTCCATAGTCAGCAATTGCCCCTTTTTTCTTTCGCAGTAAACTCCCCCATTTTCTTATATGTCCGACCAAATCCTTAACCTGATTGGGTATGTTACAGAGAAATACATGTGTACGTAAATTTTCTACAAGTACAAATGTCTACTAACTTGATAGATAATGTTTGCTTTAAAAAAAAATACATCACGGGAATAAGATGGAAGTAAATTAAAACAAAGTCCAACAAAAAACCCTTACAAGAGATGAAAGAGTTGTGACAATGCTTACTTAGTCTGGTACTCAAGAACTCCTTGCAAGTTCTCCACCAAATCCCACTCCTAAACACAATAAACATATTGCTCAGAAAGAATTCAAAATGTTTTAAGCTTAATATCTCCAATAAGATTAGATGAAGATAAGACCTGAACAGGTTGCATATTTTGAGCATCCGAAAAATCGATCCCTTCCCGATTTATGAACCTAAAAAGAGAAGAAATAACTTGCTTAACCTAACCACGAGAAGTCTACAACTGATGTAAATTTCACATCGGAATAGAGGTAATGATAGAAAGCAGCTTGTAATGTATGACAAGTAAAACCAGAGGATATCCATTTCATCAGTTAAAGTAAAGCCCGCTTGGTTATTACTTAAAGCTCACTATATCACGAAGCAGAGGAATATCAATAAAGTCAAGCTTACGCTCTCATCTTCGAAGGACTTGTTCCATCAGCTCCACCGATAATCGATATGCTCTTGATTTTCACATCTGACGTAAATCTAATAACCATAAATGTAAGGAGTCACAAGCAAAAGGGATATGATCTCAAGAAATATTTGAAAATAGAGAGAGACAATTGTTGATTCGATATGTTGAAGCGAAGATATTTATCAAGCATTAAGACACCAAGTACAAGCAACCCATACTGCAGTGTCTGCCAAAGCGCTACCAATTTCAACTTTTCGGCATCTCCTCAAGAAAGAAGAACAATCTTTAACATGGAAACTATTTGTTTTATCATCATACAACAGAGAGGGGTAAACATAATGTTACACATGATTAGCCGTGCTGGTTCAAGCCAAGCATGATTACACATGTTAAATCCAAGAGGAAACTGCAATGCTCATAAAGCAGAAGTTGCAACTTACGGAATAAAAACTAGCAACTCGGGATCACCCTCATTGCTTTCCAAGTGACCCTGTACAAGATGAAAACCAATTCAGTTTTTATAGTAAACCAATCTTTGACCAGATAAGTAATGCATTCTCATAAAGTATTAGCATGGATTATTATTCTCATATTCAAAAGCCGATGAATAAAAATCCACAAAGTAACTTTAAACGAATGCTTACTATTTGATGAGAAGAAAAAGCATTCAGGTCGTTGGAAGAAAAAGATCAAAGTTCCGATTAGGGAATAACTTTATATGAAAAAACATGTTGGTTGGGGCCAAAATATGAACATAGTTGTCAACCGAGCCATTTCAATTGAAGAGAATAACTTTTTGTAGATGTGCTCTGAGATCTATGGCATCCTTATATTTCCCAGTAGGAATGTAGTTTGATGTGGTTTTGATAGCCAGAGTGTCACTAAATCCTCTTCCCAATTGGCACTTAAAATAGAAATTCCTATTTTGTCTCACGGTAACAATTTCCTTCCATAATTTCCCAGAAGAGATAATAAATTTTAAGATTTCATTTACGACCTCTACATTAGGCTTCCCCACTCTCTCTTGCTCAAAGGTATAGCAATTGAGCAATTTTAGCCCCTTGTGTACACCTATCATCAAACTAAATACACAATTTACTACCACAATTAAAAGTGCCAACCAACTCAGCCAGCCAGAGTTTAATATAACAATTAAGTAGATTAACCTACGGGTGAACTACTAGACAACGTTGAGAACTACAAAAAAGAATTGTTGAATTGTCAATCATTATCTCATCTAGAACTTAAGCTAAATGTAAGAGGGTTAACATTATTTTTCTATTTAAATAATGTTAACACGTGTCTACATTTTAGTATGTTGATGACCGAGAGATTTGAATTCACGAACCTTGCCTGCCAAGGTACCATATTGAATTTTGACTACCAAATCCTCTAAAGATTACTGCAGTTAGTGAGAATCTGGGATGGTAAACAACATAAAGACGCAAGGACTACTGTAGAGGTTGGGAACCATCCAACTAAGAAAGAGTTCTTTCAACTCATTCCTATCTGCATGAAATTCAAATTTTCAAAATTCATTGCTTTCTACAATCACAGGACATATCAGGTTCTTAGATTAAAGAAGCCATGTTTGGCCTTGTTTGCCCTCTTTTAAATTCAAATAAATGGAGAAACATAAATCAAGAAAAAGTAAGGCTCTTAGACCCACCATATGTAAGGCAGTTAAGAGAAAAGCATGAAGAGAACATTTAGATCATCACTATTCACCTACCTCGGAAGTATTGAGCCGCTGTTCCCAAGCTTTAAAAACTGACTTAACACTTCCAGAAACAGCTTCATTCAGAGCAGACACCTTTGGCACAAAAATAAATTCATAGTTGATATATATCAATGATAGATGACTTTTCAGAAGATTCTACGACGCTCCTGGTAAAGATATCAAAAGAACTGACGGGACAGAATAACAGTTACTTGTCCAAGGTAAAGCAAAAACGCAACAGAAAAGCGAAACCAAGGACAAAAATGTGAAGATAGAAATGAACTCAGAAACAAGAAACATCTTAGCGTATGAAGTTAGTCCTGCTTTTCATATTTCTGTAAAAGAAACATCGGTAGACTTATTCAATTCATATGTAAGAAAGAAAGACATCAACTAAAATCAACTAATTCTATGTCAGAAGTGTAAACTTAGCCCATGTGTCATGACCTAAAAATTGGTATTCCTTTTAAGCCAAAAACATGAGATGTTGCCACAATCTCTAACCCAGTTCCCCTATAAACTTTTTTGTAAAATGGCCTCTTTTCAAATGGTAGCTTACATGTTGCAATGGACAAGGATTATATTGTTGAAAAGCCAAACCTTAACTTTTCAGCTCATTTCGTTCTGCAATCGAAAATGCTTGCCATTTTCTCTCAAAGTCATCAAAACAGCTATATACAAGCTCTAGCAGGCAAAGTTTGAAAAGGAAAAAGTCGTGAACCCAAGCAAAGTGAAAGTCGTCCTAATAATTGGTCCTGCAATTGTGGGCGGTCAGATCATGGGTAAAGACATAACCCATGGTCTACATTTGTAGGGATTACATTTTTCAAATGATTTATGCGGTACATAACATTATTATTTTCTCAAACCATCATTAAGATAAAACCTAAAGCAAAATAAGTTACCACTTCATTTCAATAACACCGAGCTCATTACAACTTGTAAAGTTATAAGTAAGGATTTATTTGGTTGACCAAATTAAATAAGCTTACAAGTTGGCACGCATTTGGTGGTTTTACTTAAAAGCTTAGTGATAAGTTAAAAAGTACCATATTAATAAGTAAAATATTGTTACTTATTGTACTTATAAGTCAAATGTGGTCTTAAAATATTTCTAAATTTACCGTCATAACCTCAATTAAAACTTACACGACGAGATCTCATTGGTATATTTTCTTTTTAATCACAATTCGATGATACAAAAACACACAGGTTCATCCAACCAAATTTTTTATACTGATTAGAAGACTGCTTATAAGTACACGTTAACCATTCCAAAACAGTATTCGGTTGTTTGTTTTTCACCAACCTAAAGTTATACTACTTTTTGCCAGTAAAATGTAACCATTTTAAATGGATTCTTTCTTCACCTAATTATGGAAAACTAGCTCTGAATAATCTGTTGGAGAATAATACAAATAATAAAACAGTTGCTCCTAATAACAACTTGAGGTATTAGCACAATTGGTAAGTCATCATATCAAAGCCAAGATCATCGGTCCAGTGCACCACATGTACACAACACTGCTCCAATAAAGAACTTTTATAACAACAATAATAGCAAAGAAAAGTTTTTTTACATATATGGCCTCCCTAAAATTTAGTGGGCTTAAAATGAGTTTGGCTTGTACATCACTGGGAGCATTGGGCTATAATACAAGTGATAAAAATACGTGCATGGCCTCCCCAAAAACAGGTGCCTTAAAATGAGTCTAGACTGCAAAAGACCGGGTTCGAGCATGATATAAAAAAATAAAAAAGTTACCCTACTAGGGGCTCTCCCACCAGTTTCCCCATTTCCCGCCTCTAAATTTTAACCCACCCATATACATCAAACTTTGAAATAGAGGTTGATAAATAGAGAATACCTATACTAGATCCTCTAAATTTAAAACTGAACTGCGGATGAACAACAATCCCCATTCGAGGGATTAATGAACCCCTTACATTTTAGGGGATTTAATAGTTTCACATAAACAGCAGAGAATTTTCTTAAACTTAGTCCGTAAAATTTAGGTTAGTGACCCCTTTAGGATCATTGGTGGGGATGCCTTAACAAATTGAACTTTCACTAGAATTAATAAATTTGACATAATCTAAGCCGCATTCAATGATCACTAAGAGCATTCACATCAATCTTTCTAAATGCTAGATTTCTCTCATTTAATTTCTCAAATGAGAAATCTTGGTATTTCTATTTCTTTCAGTTTCTAGAAATCTTCAGAGAAATACTAAGACAAATTTTCGAGTGGAGAAATGTACTATTCACAATTCCTCTACTAATACATTAATTTTTTCACCAAAACTATAAAACCCTAGTTAACATTAGGAAAAACATATTTTTATATTTT
>MKEJ01032554.1:0-10186 GCA_001753735.1 Embelia ribes
TAATCGATGAATGAAAGCAATATGCAATTATTAGAGCATGGTATCAATAAATAAATGCAGTAATAATATTATTTATTTATTTTTTAGAAAATAAACATAAATTTTAAAATATTAAAATAAATATAGGCCTCGGTTTAGCGACGGATTAGTGGCAAAAAAAATATTTTTTATTTTAATATTAAAAATGTCAGCGACGGTTTAGCGACGAAAATTAAAATATTTATGAAAATTTTTAGTGACGGATTATCGACGGATGACCGACATTTTAATATATATATATATATATATTAGCGATGGATCCGCGATGGAAGAAATTTTTTTATGTAATTTGTACAACATTTAGAGATGGAATTGCTACATATTTTTCTAAAAAAAAGGTTTACATTAGCGACTGATATAGCAACGAAAAAAATGTTCTCGCAATTTCATCAGTATGTTGCGACTATTTTATAAACTTCGTCACTGAATGTTAGCGATGAGCATTATAACTACGGAATAGGGGTAGTCGTTGATCCATAGCTAAATTTCACATAGCGACAGTTTGACCAAAATAGAGACGAAAAATTCCGTCGCTGTTTTTGCATTTTCTTGTAGTAGTGTTAGATAATTCCGAGGTTATTTGTGGTCTTATCTTCATCATTTCACATTAGAATTGTTTAGCTTCTGTTGTGATAGAATATGTTAATCGATTTAGTTATTCATACGTTGCATAATCATGGTTGTCCTGTACTTCAGGTAATGTAGGCACAAAAAAAATAAGAATAATTTCGATGGTAGTAGAAGATTGATAAGCAATATACAGAGGTGAGTCCCTGCAAAATTTTCTTTATCTTCCATTAGATATATCAAATTGGCTCTTATAATAATCTTTGTTTGGCATGGTTTTTTAAGTGATGAAGGGTAATCTAACCTATGACCTTCAACTGGGTAAAGGCTGGACTAAAGAAGTCTGTGCTGTTGGTGTAAGACAACTTCACTATTTCTTGTTTTTATTTATTTGTTACATTTCATGAGCACTTTTCAGATTGTATAATTTCTCTGTCATAATTGTTTACCATGAGCACTTTTCGGATTGTATGATTTGTCTACCAGGATTGTTTAATCATGATAATGAGGTTTTGGATTAAGTTTTCCTGGAGTTTTGGAAATGTTTTAAATGTCTCTAAAACTTGTACCTCTTGCAATAGGCAACAAATTGGGAGGATGTTGGTATTATTAATGCTTTCGGCATAGTCAAATCTATTTAGATTATTTTTGAAATATTGCTTTTGGCAAAAAAATTTATATCAAACTATTTTCAATTTATATACCATTCATTGTGCAACTACTCGAAATGCTTTTGTTAAGCAATTCTTCGATTTTCTTGTGCACCCTTATTTTTGAATGAGCCGAAAGAGGTTATTATTTTGAAAAAAAGGGTAAAGGTTTAATTTTGTGATGAAGGGGTATTCGTTTTCGAAATGGCATGATTCATTGTCAGTTACTCACATCTCCATTTAAGCATGCAACACTTTTTTATTCTTTGGCTATTTGTGAAAATGTTTGGTTCCCTTTAGTGAGAGAATTCTTTTTATGGAAATTTTGATGTGTATTCTACTCCTTCTCTTGAAATGAATGACTTTTGAGTTTGATCCATTTTCTTCACTTCGATATGTATGAAAATTCAAGTATGTTTAAGTATCAAATTGCAGCCCTCATGATATATCCTTTTTAACTATCATTGAATTTGAAGGCAAAGTCTAACTTTATGATTGTATGATTTATAATTTTGTTTTCTATTTATCAGTTTCATAAAATTTCTTTGCTATAAATTAGACTTAGAATCATATACTTATTTCACCAAGTTGTAGCCAAGATATTATTCGTTGAGTTCTTTGATTAAAAATCCATACACAAAGTGAGGCTTATGCAAGCTTTTGCTTAAACTTGAGTAACATTTAGTTTCCATGTGTATACTTTTTCCTTTTGTTGTGGATATATTTATGGGAATACCCTTGATGCCCATAAGTGGAAAAGGAGCAAATGAAACATTTTTCTAATTATGGGTAAATTTACAGAATTTATTTCCAATACGTCATTTGAATTTTTTTTTTTATGAAAGGATACTTAATGAATACTTTGGGCAACATATATAAGATAGATTACATTTACCTAAAATTCTTGGGATTAACGCTTAGCTGTTATTGTGTTCCCATATATATATATATATATAGCCTACCAACTATAAAGGCCTACTTGCTTCTATATAGCCATAAGGATTTACTAGATAATATAGTATTGGATAGTTTCTGTGCAACACCTTCTTCTTTATTAGGTATGAAGTGATTGTTATTTTGTTACATGTTCAAGTCTTTATATGTGAAAAATATGTTATTAGAAATTCTTTTGCATCACATCTTACCCCTAATGCTTTTATCTCCTCTTTCTCCTCTGTGGGTAAATTCACAATTTTGATCATCTTTTGAGGCCTATCTTAAATTCATGGCCACTTCATAGAATCTGCAAATCTTACATTTCTTGCTTATCCTTGTCAAAATTGAACAAAAGTATTTGAAGACATGTAGTTTTTGTTACTTTTCTTTTTTCTCTCATGTTTAATTTATGAGGCAATATATGTGAATTATTAGTTATGAACTGATTTAGTTATATATTCGTATCCTTTGTCTCAACAAGTATTTTTCTAATTGATTTATTTTTCTCTCTTTATTTTGTGTTAGAATTTTTGCCCTTGTTTTTTTTATTATGTCATGTGAAGACTTTGGTGTTTGGGTTGGGGGAGAAGGGGGAGAGGGTTATAGTGTGTAGAATTTTTTTTTCCCTTTACAACATATAAGATAGTGATCTCCAGTTACAAAAAAAAAAAATAAAAATGGGATGATGAAGAGATTGTAGCAGCAATAAAGTATGGAATTTTAGGAAATGCGACAGGCACAAGTAGTTAAAGAGAAGAGAAAATGGTGAAACTGAGGTCTGAATTTTATTTTGTGACGGAGGAGATAGAACAGACAAGTGGTTTGGTCTGAAAAATAAACCTAATATTATATACCCAACCAAGCATTTTTTTTTGAATTTTTATTTAGTTATTAAATGTATGTGTGGTCGCGTGTTTCTTATATAAAAAAAGTATGTACTATTTTGAAGCCGTTATTGTTAACTCCTTTCATTTTATAAAAGTCTCATCCTTTGCAAATGACTACAAATTATATGATATAAAGTTTCATCATTTGCAGATGACTACAAATTGTATGTTACAATTTTCTTTATATAAATTGTATTTTTTCAATTCAAAGAGTTGTTCGAGCATTCGAGTTCGTCCTTATTAGCCCAAATTGAGGCACTTTTTTCTCCTGCTTGATTTATCTCTAAACAAGAATATGTTGCAATCCCACTATAAGTAAAATACTCGCAAAATTATCAATGTATAATATGTTGAATTGGTCTTGTGTAGTTAGATCTTACATTCTAACATAGCGAGAAATAATGATTCTTAAGGATATGTATGTCATCCCATTACATCGAAAAAATATCACGTACAATGCATTTGTGCGCATTCTAATATTTCTAAGTATTTGATAACATTGATCACAGCCAAGTAAACCAATGTTAACACCTCTTTTTCCTTGCAGAGAATGATCACACCTAAGTGCTATTGTCATTAATTTGAAAATTTGCATAATAAAAAGGATACCCTGGAGATCTCTTTTTAAGCTAAAAAGTTTATGTTGCTTGTAGGTTGTCTATTCTTTAGCCTTAAACTATGAATTCTTATCAATGGTTATGTATTTAATATATTATTATAATTCAATCCAATCATTTCATAATATTATTTTAGCATCACTTTGTCTCAATTTACAAATAGTTATTATCAAATAACATGACATCTTTAAGCTACGTAAATATAAATAAAATTCATTGCTAAGGATCTTCATGATATTCACTAAAAATATACAACTAAAAAATATTTCTTCAACATGAGAACAAATAAGCGGAATGCATGAATCTTTGTTCATTGGAAGAATGAAAATAAGTATGCGATAAAGACACAACTTGTTTGAGAAATGAATTTCTCATTTTTGCCCTCTTCCTACACTTAGAAAATTTTATATGTTATACAAAAATATGGAGTTTGTGTACTTTATATAGGAAGATGGAAGATCCAAATATATGAAATCCTTAATCTCTACCGTCTATCAAAGTAGAGAATTAATCCAATGGCCGCTAACTTCAAAAGCAACCTAAGGATTGTTTATGGACCACAGTCAAGTGGATGATAAATTTTGGAGTAAATCCATTATTATTGTATTTAACTTATACTATTAACATAATAAGTTATCAGAGTTGCAAATAATTCATGATCAATATTGATTGTAATTCATGAACACTAAAAAATAATATGAGTTACAAAACAAATCCAACAATTCAGCCTAACCAACTCAATGACGAAGTGGCAAACTGCTGACCATTAGCTTCTCATGAGCAAAAATAAGATGCAGAAATAATGCGGGAGCTCAAGATTGAAAAGCAAGTCGTGACTCATGAAAAGCGGAATATGTTCTTCTAAGGGCAATGGCACGTGATGAGGTCACCTGGAAGGAGGAGATTGTTAGGATCACATTGATCCATGAAAAAGTATGAGATTTAATGTACTTACTCTTTTAGATGAATGTGAATTAAAGAAGTGTAAATTAAATTTATTAATGTGCGTGTACAAGTGCAGTTACGGTACCATTCCCTGTCGAACAGCTGACTGACCCAATGTACTTAGTCGTTAAACTTTAGCTTTTCCTTCCCTGTCGAACCACTAACTACAGTTACCGTACCATTCCAACTCTCTGGTAGGAAAGACAATAAAATTAAGACCATTACTTCATCATCAAAGTTAATCTTGACCGAGCTCAACTGGGTTGTGATCATATTGAACTCATTGAGATGAGCAGCAATCGTAGCACCATCTGCCATCTTTAAATTAAGCAACCGTCGCATCAAATGGACCTTATTTACAGCTGATGGCTTCTCATACATATCGGATAACGTCATCATCAGGGAGGCTATGGTTGTCTCCTTTGCTATGTTGAACACCACATTCCGCGATAGTGACAGATGCACCACACTTATGTTTTTTTTGTCTAGAATCTTCCATTCCTCATCTATTTTCCCATTTGGCTTCTTTCATGAGAGGGGTTCATGCAAATCTTTACCGTGCAAGTAATATTTTATCTGCATTTTTTATAATCCAAAATTTGTTCCACCGAATTTTTCAACCTTGGTTTTTCCTTCAGCCATCTCTCCCACTCAACTTGGAGCTTTGATACCAGTTATTGTAGAATGATATGCTAATATGAAAAACCAAAGAACAAAAAATGAAGAACACACAAAGATTTGTTGACCTAGTTCGTCAATTTGACTATATTTGAGAGCGCCCAAGACAGTAATGTTTCATTATTTGAGAGATAAGATTACACAACACTTCTATTTCTCTCTCTACCTCTCTTTTTGCACCACTCTCTCGCAATGCACTCACTCACACACTTATAATTAGAGAAACAAATGTATTTATGCTCGAGTTGTAACCCTAAATAAATGTTGATTGATCTGCTAAAGATAAGGCTATAAAGATTTTTCTATGTGTTGGTCCTCTTTTTGGCAACTATTGATTAATTCAAAATGTGCAAAAATAAAGTAATGCAATAAATTAAATAGAGATAAGGGAAGAGTGATTGCAAACGAATTTTATAGTGGTTTGGCTAAAGATCCCACAATCCCCTACATCCACTCTCTCAAGATTTTGCTTGAGGTTCTGTTATCATAAACACTAACTATTACACATCCGATTGGTTTCTCGAGTGTCAATTGCTCAGCTTGAAATATACCCTCACAACAACCTTTTCAAGAGTATGGATATTACAATCTTGGATTTTTATTCTAAGAGTCAAATAGCCTATAAGTATGAAAGTGAGAGAATAAGTCTTTGTAAAGCTTAGGAAGAGTGTAGGATAACTAAAGAGAAGTAGATAGCACAAGGCTTATTGGGATTTTTTTAGCTCCTTTTCAAATGTCTCTATTTATAGGTTTCAAGACTGAATTGAGATATGATAGCCATTGCTTGATTGAAGAAGAATCAATACTGATTAATACCGTTGACTTTTGGTCCTTTGACCATCAGCGATTGGCAAACCGTATGCTCTCAGCTTCCTAACTATCGGCTCTCAACTTCCTGACAATCGGCGGTTGAGTTTGTTCCAACTATTGTTTCCTTTTCTTGCTTGATTTTGCTCAACTTTTCTATTTTAATTTTTCTTAAAATTCCATAATACTCCACAAAAATAATTAGCACATACAATTGAGCTTTAATAAAATTAATTATCTTATTTTAGTTATCATCAAAATTATTTGAACAAATTATGAGGTTAACACTATATTTTACTAATATCAAATCTTCAAAGTGCATCATTTTGGTGCCGCCTCTGTCTAGCTAGACCTAAGAAAACTCTGGCCGACCTAAGGGGGATTTCTAGTCGGTCCTAGGCATTTACGTGTCTGCCTTAGGCTAACCGGACCTAACTGCCTCTTCAGCCGAACCAAGAGGGGTTTACAGCAGGACCTAGGTACTTAGCCAAATTATGTCTGGTCCATAAATATATTTAGGCTCCACAATCTCAATAGTTCGCGATACATGCATTGTGTATAGAATTTGTTGTTTTTATATAATTAGTTTTGGCTTTTCATAATGTTGTTTTTGATAAATTTATTATTCTTTTATATGACGTGTTGTATTTATGCTTTTTTCAGTAGTTTTATGAAAGATTAAGTATTGTTTTGGTGCGAATATTATCATAATAATATTTCTAAATATTATTATTTATTAGCTAGGATAATATTTTCAAGATTGGTGTAGAATCATTTTAAAGTAGAGATTTTATTTTTGGCCATTTGACTATTCCTACAGGTATTCTAGTTGTTAGATTGAAGCGAAAATGGATTAAAAAATTGATGCAGATATGTGTAAAAAATTAATATGGACTCCTATCGCGATTATAATGAAAATAATAAAATAGTAACTTTAATTTTCATAAATAGATATATACATATAAAAAAAAACACTTAGACATATATACACTAGTAAAGAATGTATCTGTTGGTTTCTCATAATTGTGGTGCCACCGGTGTAAGTTGAGTAATTAGTGAAACACTGACATTATATCCAACTAAATAAAGAGCCTTTGAATCAGGATAACACATAATCTAATCTAAAGAAAAAGTGCAAACCAAAGATAGAGGCAAAAGAAAAAGATGTACAAATTGAGTTGCCAGGTGGCTACCCCCACCTGCCCACCAATTAATCATAAAAAGTTACTATTTTTGTATATTTATTGGCTAAAAAAGGTTGGTCAAATAGCACAATTTAGTTCATTTAATACAAGTCTGGTATTAATATTTGGAAACTATAGATTTAGTAAAGCTCTTGAAGATTTTTAACAATATATATTACATAACAATGCGCATATTCATGTGAGCTTAGTACAAAAAGTTCAACTACATATGCAGTCTTCAGAAGAGTTGTTACTTTTGCTTTAATTTAGTGGTGGGACATTTGGATAAGTTTCTCTTTTTCTTTGAGCTAATAATGGCTTTGCATTTCTCTTTTAGACCGTTCACAAAAAGACTCATATTTATCTGTGTTCATCATGTCGAGTATTGATTTAGTCAAGCGACATCGGAGAGACGAAATAGAACTTGAAAAAATGAAGACAATTGGAACGAAAGTGGACTTCTAGTTTTGTTTATATTAAAATTCTATATAATATGCCATAGGCATACAAAAAATTTGTTTTATCTTAAATTTGATATACACAATAATGTGACAATATTTTCTGAAGTACAGAGGCCCGATTACCAATCATTGTACCTCCACATTTACATTAACATCAAGACCTTGGACATAAGATAACATTGCAATTTTAAATTAGTACAATGAATCTTTTATCTAACCCCAAAAGATTAAGAGGAATCAATGTTTGGGCTAAAGTGGTTAAAACCTTAAAGGTACTTTGATAGCTTAATTAAACCAACATACTCTCCTTTTTCTTTTTCTTATTTACTAAACTATGAAAGAAGATCGCATAAAGCACATGCAACGGATACCCAACTATATATGGCGTAGAAATGGCCTGCAGATCTAAGACCGAATAAGTTCTGTAAAGTGCTTTTAAGCAAAGTTGTGTTGCATTTAATTAAAACTTGCATGTACAAAAATTATAAAGCAAAAAGATGACTATTTTTTCCCAAACACAAATATCATCGAAACCAACATTTTTTTATTAAGCGTATAACTGTCGGATTATTATGGTTTCAAAATACGTACAAAGATATGAACCAATATTCTTTAAAATTGAAACGTGATTAGAAGGAACACTTGCTTAGCTTGCAAGTTATATATTGGCCCTTCATCTACACTTGCTTAATCTCTACGCACAGCTTAGCAATTCTATCTCAAGAAAGTGTGTACTAAATATTTGAGCCCAAAAAAAAACCTTCTTAATTTGAAAACTGAACATGCATTCTTTGTTACAGCATACTTTAATTTGAAAATTCCACATTCATTCTTTGTTATTCACTTATACAAAAAAAGAAAAAAGAAAAAAAAAAAGGAATTGTTCTAATATGTTGTCATGCCCTGAAATCCGTGATTCCAGTGCGTGAGATAAAAGAAAAAGAAAAGAAAGAAAATACAACTTATAACTTGATGCCTACCTGTTGCACTCCGAATTTTCATCCTTAAAGCTCAAGGGTACAAGCCAACAAATATGTAAAGAAAGGAAAAAGATGCATATTTCTACCATTCTTGACTACACATAGCTATAACACGAAAAAATAACGCAGCAGACCAACATATATGTACATAAACATAAGGTATAACATCTTAATACAACTTAAGCAACAGTAAACACCATAGTTTACTTATATAAAATTAAGCTGTGGGTTTGTCAAAAAGAAATAAGAAGGAACGAATACATATATTCTTCGCGTAGCATTCATAAGTAAGATTATATCTATACCTTCATCAACGCTACATCATTATACAACACATCATAGTCTATTACAAATAGCCCATAGTTACAAAATAGATCCTGTATATACATCGCAATCATCAATCAAGCATATGTTGAGCCAAACTCTGGACTTACAAAACTAATTTAATATTGATGTGCAACGTAGAAAAATGTATGGGTCAAAAGTTAATTTTATGATAAATTTACTATTATGCGGTATATAAACATGTACGTAACATGTGAATGAACATAATCATTATAATACAACGCATAAAAGATAGTTTATACTGTAAAATGTAAAGTAGGCAAACAAATCCTACAATTAACATATCCCTTCTACGCCTATATTTACGATTGCAGCTTATGCACATGATTACTCTTACAACTTACAAATGCATGCGAGAACAAATCTCGACTATGCCTACAAAGGAAAATTAGGATGGTTTCTCTTTACTTTGTCTCAAAATGGGGCAGTCTTTATGCCCGTTCTTAAAAAAAAAGAAGCGGCATTCCTTATGCCCAGGGTGTTCCTTATACCCTTATGAGGCTGTAAGCCTTATTGCTTTAGTTTCTTAAAATAAAAGGGTCGATACATTGTCCTAATGAACATGTTACAATACTTATGAACATGTATGAATAATTATGAACATAGTTGTGCTCATGAACATGAATGAATACTTGATATATACTTAAATACTTATGAACATGCTACACTGTAATGCCCTAAAACTATATGGCCTAACTGAAACTTTTGAATTGTAATGCCCTAAAATAATAGGGTCAAATTGTAAAGTTTTTGAAACCTTAAGTATCAAAATATAATTTCCCTATTTTTTTCCATTTGACATGCACGGCGGTTTATTAAGCTATAAAAAAAATATTTGATCCCATCTATTTTACCAAATTTAGATCACATTATAGCAAAGTAGAGAAGGGAGAGAGTTAGTTTCATTCCAAAGCCAAATCCGAGCTTTCTGGGAAGAGAAAAAGACCAAGACGGAAACTAATTTCGGATTCAGAATGTACAAACCGTTCATGTCATTTTGACGTAGGTATTCAATTAGTTCTTAGCGAAATTTTAGTATGTTATTCCTTGATCCATCTAGTTTATGGTAGTAGGTTCGTTTATTGATTCC
>MKEJ01032562.1:0-17151 GCA_001753735.1 Embelia ribes
CTACCTCTATTTTAGAGTTTGAAGTGTATATATTAAAATTTAGAGAGTTAAAAATAGGTAAACTGGTGGAATGCCCTAATCAATGACAAAACATTATCCTAATTTCTACCTCTATTTTAGAGTTTGAAGTATATATATTAAAATTTAGAGAGTTAAAAATAGGAAATATGGTGGAATGCCCTAATCAGTGACAAAACATTATCCACATTTCTACTTATGTTTTATAGTAGCTCCATAATTAATCTATCCTGATTGATATTTGTGGTGCTTACAGCCCCAGCTTGAATTTCTATAAGTTAGGCCATACACGCCTCCATTGTGATTTGTAGTCATGAGTTCGTCAAATTGAAAACAATCGGCATGGAAACAGGGAAAATGCTCCCTCCCAGATCCACAATGCGCAATGCGGAACCTTTATGTACTGAGTTGTCCATATATATATATATATATATATATAAACAGAAAAAGAAATTTCATTTCAAATTCAAAATTATTCCAGAACAAGGGAAAAAACAAGGTGAAACTTAAACAAAATCCAAATTTTTTAAAGTAAAATTGAAATTTGGAAACCCTAACCTGAGCCATAGTCAAGCCTTTGGAGTCATGGGACTTGATAAGCTGGTCATACTGCTGCTTAATCTTCCTCTGAGTAACACTAGCCGATGTCGTAAATGGGTACACACAACCCTCCTCCTCCTCTTTCTTCTTCCCCTTCTTCCTCTTCCTCTTCTCACAATCCGACCCCTCCTCAACTGGGTCCGACCCGAACAACCCAACCCATGCCGAATGGGTCGGGTCTGGCTTCATGATAATTAAGTGCCCCGTTTTCTTAATCCTCTCAGGATCCAATTCCGACCCGTTTATAACCGCGTCGGACTCGATCGAATCAACCCAATTTGGGGAATCGGACTGGGGCAAATGGGTCGGCTCCGGTTTGACGATTAACGGGCTTTTGATTTGGTGCTCTGTTTTCTCACTATCCAAATCAACCGATCCCGACCCATTTGCAACCGGGTCGGACCCGAACGAATCGGCCCAGTGGAGGAGAGGGGATTGGGTCAAGTGGGTCGGGTCGGGTTCGGGCGTTAGTGGGTTTTTGATTTGGTGCTCTGTTTTATTAAGCCTCTTGTAAACAGAGTAGATGATGATGGAGAAGAGAGTTAGAGAGAGAGTGGAGAAGAGGATGAGAGAGAAACTGGTTTTGAACTCCATTGATGATAGAAATCCACCGATGCACAAGGATTTTAGGATTTTTGTTTCGGTAAATTACACTTTTTCCGCTATGAAGTTTCTGAATATTACAGAATACCCCTGATATTTATTACTTTGCACTGTCCCTCCTTGGGGTTGGGTTTTAATGTCCATTGCACTTTACTACCAAAGTTTATGGGGGCAAAGTGAGAGTCAATTTATTTATCATATTTGATCCATAAATTCCCAAAATAACCCTATGTCTTATAAACTTTCTATTCGTAAATGGAATAATAAATATACTCAGTATGATATGTAAAAATGCTTTGCCCTTCTTGGTCAATAAAATCACTAACAAGCACCAAATTATTGGCGCCTAAGTGTACGCATTATGGAATGAGTGGCTAGCTGGGATGGTGGTACGACTTTTTTATTTTATTGTTTTTTAGATAAATTATTTTGTATAATTATACATATTTACAAATATACAAGCTTTCCTACAAATATAGAAGGGTAAGATGGTCTTTTTCGTTATACAAAAGTATCATATTCAAAATTAAAAAAGAAAAACCGGGGAAAAGGAGGAGCAATTTCGTCTCTGCTCATGGAAAACATTAAAACAAACTTTTATCCTTGGTTGGGGAGAAAATGTAGTTTCCGATACCTTATGGGTATTATGAAATAGTCGGAAACCTTATGGTGCAAAGTGTAATTTATTCTTTTCTTTTTTGCTGCGAAAAGAAAAGAATATTTTGATTCTATCTAGATATAAAATAAAAGACATATAGAAAAGAAAACAAAAAGGAAAAGTGGCAGGTTCTAAAGATGAAGTGTTGGTGGTGGGAAGGTTCTCAATTCTTGTTTTTGTTTTTGGTTTTTCTCATTTGGAATTTTTTATATTTTTCAAATCAATAAAGTCGTTCGCCAATTTGGCTCCTTCATTACAACTCGTTAGAGTGGTTTCTCTAATTTAATGACTGTACGTTTCGAATTATCACGATCGTTCATAATAAATATGAATTTAGATCTTATGTGAAAACGCGATATAGCGATTTTCCTAATTTGACTCGTACCCTAAAACATGTAATATAATGATTTACCACAAAAACTTTCTTGGCTCGTACCTTAAAAACATGTTATAGCTGTTTCTAATTTGAAACTCGTTACAATAATTTACTTGAAACTCTAATTATTTTTTGTCAAGGTAAAAAGCTCATTTGGGATTAACGCATATTCTTTTTCTTACTGTTGAAGGAGCAATCTAAACATTGAGACCCCTACTTAAATATTTTAGATATATCCTTAAAAATCATACAGAACCTTGGCCAGTGTTAGATCATCTTCAATTTAGAAATTGCAATTTCAGTTTTAGAAAGCAATCTTATTACAAGAGTGTAAAAGTGAAAACAAATTCATCATGCCCAAGTCAATTATGTACGAGTAAAAAACTAAGAATAATTTTTCTTCTCAAACTTCTGGAGTGGAGAATACGATTTAGTTAGTTTTTCCAGCGGAATTTATAATTTAATTTTTCATCGCAGTAGTAAACAAGACAAACTATCTAGCTTTAACGTATGGTGGAAATAGAAGTCGTCGTGAGGAAGTAGCTGCATTGCAACTTCACAACGAACGATCACAAGTGTACTATAAGTATGTACAACCGAGTGTTTTAAATTGTATTTAAACTCGTAAATTAAGCAGGGAATTTTTCGCAGATTGAGATGCAATCTTTGTCCATCTGTTATACTACGATACTTGAATTACATTAACACGATAGAGGATTGTGTTGTAACTTGTAAGGACTCGGTACCGAGCAGTGGCTTAAAATTAGAGACAACCCCAATGTTAAGCGTTGTTAAGCAGCGTTAATAAATTACTGGGAAAATGATTTTTATACTGACAATCATGTACATAAATTGTTAAAAAAAAAAAAACGTATATTCCATGCATGATTTTTGGAATGGATATCATTCCTCAAAAAAATTTATTCAAACAAATGAAAGCCAAGAGCTTACATCTCATAGAATACACTAAAACAACAGTATTATGCACATGGATACATTTCCTACATCTCAATGTGCTTGCCAAGCTCTTATATATAACAACTTGTATGCATATATGTACATAGGACTTCATAATCATCAGAATTTTGTATGGGCTTCGAACCAAATGGTGTGTCGTATTCCCTACGACTTCACCCTGGCAATGCCAAAACAAATGGTACCTGTGATTTTTCGGAAACAGATGCGGTAAAAAAATACTTCTCAATTTGTATGAATATGTGGTATGTTTTCGAAATCAACTGCAAATGGCTTCTACTGAGAGTTTCTTCATGACATTGGGACATGGATCCCCTCCAAATGCTTCTGGTGTTACCGGTACCGTGCATGATTGTTGCCCGATGCAATACTGCATAAAAAAAAAAATAAATAAATAAATAAATCGATCATTTAGTTCCCCGAGTATCGGTCTTGTATGTCCAACATACTATTTAGCTAAGACGGCATACAAATCAATGAATATAAGATACCGTTAAACTTCAAAAAGATTTTGGGTATTCTAATTTTTGAACTGCATAATATTAATCTTGGCGTTTTCGCTAAAGCAAAGTCAGGATATATATACAAGTTGTAAAAACTTACAACTGTTTGGCCCAAGCATGTAAATATTTCTGTTTCCAAGTATAAATGCATCGATTGCAATGTTTAATATACCTTTTCAAAGACATCGTACGAGTGATGAGCATGACAACTCCCCTCTCGGAAGCTTCCGCAGCCCCCTTCGGGTGTTCCAAAGCTAGCAAACTTTATCGAAGTCATCTTCTGACCAGCAGCACACGAGAGGTGGGCCTTAGGCCTAAGGGGTTTGCTAACTTTACCAGAGGCTTGCATTTGATAATTCACCAAACTTGGTTGCCACTCGTATATATCTGCGCATACACTGTATATCTCTCGTTTCACCAACGATATCTCATACGGGTTTCCTCCCAACTCTTCAAACACGACCAACAAATTCCCAGTAGGACGAAGCCAAGACCGAGGAACATGATACCTGATAATACCATGCATAATTATTCTATTTCATTTTTGTGGTGAAATCAAACTAGTATGGTAACGACTTAAGTTTTCAAAAGTTCATTAGCTTACCATATTTGCGAAGGCTCTCCACATTTACTTAGGCATTTCTTCTCATCAAACCAACCGGCATAACTACAAGTACTACAAGAACCCGTAGCTTTGTATGCAGGCCAGTGTCGTCCTACACTTTCGCCGTTAATCCATACTTGACCTTTACCCATACTGCTCATATCCAAAGCCAAAGGCTCGTCTCCAGCTGGGGCATTGAAAATACTCTGAAATAAAAAACACGAAATAATCACAACCGCAAGGTCTAAGGACTAAAGCATCAAGACTTCACAAATTTTTACTCACGTTTAAGTACTCACCTTGTACCACGTGAGCGGTTGTTTTTGGGAAACCAAAGAACCTTCAACCCACTCAACAGAGGAGCTTCCACTAAGCGAATGAAGACTCAATTGTTCTCCTTTTAGGCCAATCTAATCAGAGGCGTAAAAGCTTAAGCAATTAGAGAAACGAGAGCAATTATCGAGAAGAATTAGCTATACAACATACCTTGTAAGTCCACTTTTGCCAAGATAGATCTCTCCTTCCCTCGTTGAGACCATCCAATGAAACCGGACCAAGAACTCCCGCATTCCACGTCTCAAAATGTGGACCTATGTTCTGTTTCCATAAAGAAAGGGAAAAAAAAAAAAAAGAAAAAGAAAACTTAATATTGGTTTACCACTAAATATTAGAAAAAAAGGAACTACTGGTCTGCTTGTTTAGTAAATTTAGAAGGGATTTATCAATTCCACAATTTCAGAAGTACAGGTAGAAAACCTTTTTAGCGGCGAATCTGCTTAGTAATGATTTAAAATATGCCTAAATATTTGACCACATCGTACATTCAGAGAAACAGATCGTACCGGAAGACCAACAGCAATGCTCAGCAGCGCGATTTTGTTTACACCAGCTCGAAGGTTTACACCTTCACTAAAAGTTAATTTCGGGTGATCTAAGCTTCCATAGGCAGTTCCTGCAAAAAAGTTATATGTCCTTCTCAATTTAGAGTACAGTTTTGGAAACATGAAACACCAAAACTACATGTCCATGCGTAACCCGAGCAGCGCACCTGATAATTGGCCGTTGATGAAAACATGTAGAGCATGCCCAGCTGAAAAGACTGTGAGAACCGGGTACTTTCCACTCCTCAAAAATCCTTCATTAGAACCAATCTTCACACTGAAGGTTCAAATGAAAATGACAGATTACGCAAAAACAAATTATTAATCACTTTTTAAAATCATTACATCTATGAAAATAATTAAGAAATGTGAATTTAAGATATAGACTTACTCTGTCATGTACCATAAATAATCAGAAACGTCCCTCGTAGTATTTATTTGCTCCAACAATCCCGTCATTGTAAAAGTATTGTCATCATAAGAGGCTAATGGCTCTTCATTATATGAATGCCAATAGAATCCTACGTCGTAAACCACAGGTGTCATCTTCATGATAGCACTTTGAGCTCCCAACTGCACATACAATATTTCTTCTTCGTCAATACATCGTTAGAAAGAAAAGACAAAATAAAACCTTAATTTCTCACCCTTGCAGTGTTGAAAACGGTGTGCTTGCAATCGGGAAGAATGCTGATCGACCAAGGAGGTAAATCGTAATGCATGTTTCCAAAAGTGACTTTTGCATAGGACCTCGAGTTGTAGTTTGCTAAGAATGCTGAACAAGCCCCTGATTTTGCATTGAATACATGGGCCTGCAAATACAGTCAAAAGAAGGAGAATGAATTTAATTTGGTTACATTTTGCTTCAAAACTTAGTTGCGGAAACAGGTTTTCGAGTAATTTGTTTCTGAAAGCACCAAATTTAAGAAACTTATAAGAATGCTGTCCCCATGAAAACAGTAATAAAGCAACCATGTTGCACCGAGTTCCAATGTTCTCCAAAAAATCCAAAACAAAAGAAACTTTAAACAGAAACCTGAAACTTAGAAAACACAGCCTATCATTCCTTTAGTTTCTACTGAACTGAAATAATATTTTTCGAGGAGAAAATGGGATTAGTCTAACCTCTTGATAGTTTCCAAGAGAAATCGTTGTGGGATCTGAAGATACCAGAGCTGGCTCACACAGTTTTATTGCTCTATGGAGATCTTTCAAATGGCCCCATTTAGGTTGCCTCAATAGCCCTACAAGAGAACATGAACACTCGTAAAGTTTACTCACGAATCTATGATCTTGAAATACATAAAACTACAACGTGTTTTCTCATAAGACAAGGGTGAAGAAATAGCAAGGAAAACAAAATATCTACGTGTCGACAAAGAAATGTGCCTTTTGTGTAGAAAATGGCTGTGCCTTCTAGAATTTAGATGTTCTAGAAACAAGCTCACATGTTCTTTTTGTTGATGGCAAAATCAATAGACGAAAAACTACAAATATCAGCTTTCTGTTACTCTTTAGTAAAACTTACGTTGCCTCTTATCAACAAAAAAAAAAATGTCCTATCTACAAAACTTGCTGATGTGGAGGTCAGCTTATGGTAACAACTAGGCTATGATCTCAGTAGTATATTCCTGTTACGCACCCGCCATATCTTCTTCAAATTTTTAACAATAATAAAAAATTGCAGAATAACAATTAAGAATTCGTCGAGCAAATTGATATACTAAAACGTATGAATAAGAACTTTGAAAACATTTGGCAATCTTTAACACTTACCATATTCATCAAGAGGAGCATCATAATCATAACTAGTCGCGATAAAAGGGCCACCAGCTGTCCTGCCAAAATTTGTTCCTCCATGATACTACAAGTGCAAAACCACAAAAATTTTAGCTACACTGACTTACGGTTAGATTCTTGTGTACGCAATACAACAACAACAAATAATAATAATAATAATATACGCACCATATAGTAGTTTATGAATGATCCACCCTTTTGTACAAATCTTGCCACTGAAAATGCTATATCCTCTGCAGGGCGATAGGGAACTGCTCCCCCAAATTCAGTAAACCTGACAAGTTACATAACATATTATTAAGTCGAAAATAGAATTTACTTTAGATAGCAGTATATATGATGTGATAACAAAAAGATAGAATGGGTATTCACCATCCGGTCCATGCTTCGGTCCACATCTTGGGTTTGTAAGCTTTGTTAGGAGAGAAGTAATCGCAATAAAAACCATTGCAAGCATTTATCTGTGTATGATAAGAACTGTTATTAGGTATATAACCAATACAACACAATCATAACCAGAAAAAGGATTTATTTCCGAACCTAGGTCTATACGATTTACTTAATATTAAATACCCTCTTGGTCTAATAATTCAAACACTATCATACTTCTCAAAACGAGGAAACAGAAACAGATACAGTTATAACTAACAAGGAAACATCATCATCGGTACAACAAACAAAAACAGCAATAACTGAAAGGTGCGGGAAACAGAAAACTTGAGCCATGTGGAGGAACGATGCTATCCCATCGAAAAAATAGACACTACACTATTTCATTGCAACTCGGACTAAGTATTAGAATTACAATATTATTAATGATAGTATTTCTTAAGAAAACACAAGTAGATTATGAAGTTAATGCATTTTTCGTTTTAGAAAGAAAATTTTAGTTGATGTACCCTTACCAATGTAATCAAAATGGAAATGTAATGCAATATATGCATATTAAGCATATACTTACAATGGGGTCAGGAGCATCGTCTTGTTTGCACATAACCCATGGGACACCGGTACCTTGAGCCACGGCCATTTGAGCAGCCCATTTGGTGTATGCTTTACCCGGAGTACCCAATTCATATTCCATAGGCCCGTATTCATTCTCAATCTGTTTCATACAATTTTTTCAATTTTAACTATATGTAGAAATTCACCGGAAAATGGAAAGGACTGAAGGTGAGTTTCGGAAACTACCTGAGATAGAATTATTGGACCACCTTGAGATTGGAATAGACTCTCGGCTTTCATCATATTTACAATCTTCGTCGTGAACTTTTGCATTTGAGCCTTCAAGATGTACATTTAGATACTATATAAATTTAGTATTTTTACAATCCTAGAATTTTAATAGTAATAATAGAAATTGAAACATAGCCCATATTCCCAACCTTGAAGGGCCCATTGTCTGTCCTGAAACTGATACCAGGAACATATTTCAGCCAAACAGGAAATCCCCTGAAATAAAAATGTAAAAATACAGGAAAAACATATAAGTGCTCAGAAACACAATTTTTTAAATCATTTTCCAGAAAAAAAAAACTTTAATAATTACCCAAAATTCCATTCAGCACAAACATAGGGACCAATCCTAAGATGAACATAGAGACCTGCTTGCTGGACTGTCTTAATAAATTTCACCAAATCATATCTCCCCCCAAAATAGTACTACAAACATAAAAAGCACAAAAATTTATTACTTGGCCATAAATATAAATAAAAGTCCATGTCAATAAAATTCTTCTTTTCGAAAATAAAAAAGGATGGAAAATAAATTACTTTTCCAGGTTGAGGCTCATGTCCATTCCAGAAAACATAGGTCTGGATAACATCCAATCCCCCTTCTTTAGCCTTCTGAATAAGATCTGGCCACATCTGTAAAAACAAAAAAATATCCATTTACCAAAATCAATAATATATATTAAGAGCATTCACACCAGTCTGTCTGTCTTTGTAAAAATTCATTTCTATGATAAAAGTCAATATGTTAAAAAATTCCAAGCACCAGTCTTTCTACACATTTTCTTAAAATTATTTTAATAATCAGTATCTTTTCTCCTAATCTTAATTAGGGTTTCATACTTTTGTAGAAAAAAGAAATAAATCAAATAAATGCTAATGAATAGAAGATTTCCAACTCAGAAATTTGTGGCAACAGTTCTGCTCAAATTTCTAGAGAGATGAGAACTGGAGTAGGACATTTCTAATCCAAGATTTCTCATTTAAGAAAATAAACGAGAGAAATCTCGCATTTCAAAAAAAAAAAAAGGGTGTAATGCTGTAACAAAACACAAAAAAAATGATTCCAAAAACACATTTGGGAAAAAGAAAGATATATATACCTCAGGGGTGCTACGTGGGTAGTGAATAGATCCAGATAAAAGGATCTTCCTTTGGCCATTGATGACAATTGCTCTGCTATCATATGATACAGAGGCTACACAATGAGACACCAATGAAGAACAAAATAATAATAATAATAATAAAATCCTCAAAAACATTCTAATTTTTGAACCCATATTTGGAGCCTAAACAAAGCAATGCCCTTTTTGTTTTTTGGTTCCTCAAACACTTTGAAAACTTTTATTCTTTACTTCTTTTAATCAGAGAGAAAGACTGAGCAGAGAAGAAAGGGGGGTAAAGAAATCCAGAGGGGATTTATTTATTTCTTTTTTTCTCTTTTATTATTATTTTGTTGAGAGAAGGAAAAAAAAAATGTGACTTTTACTGATCGGACTGTGATAAGTGGGAAAAAGCAGAGGGGGCTTCGAGCTGCTTTTAAAGGGGTGGGAGTGGGTCCCACGTAAGTACGGGACCCACTCCTGGGTTTGCGTTCCTCATCCAAACGCGGAGTTTCTCAGCTTTCATCCACTAAATACTTTTTTTCTTTTTTTTTATTATTATTATGATTTATATATATGATAATTAGCTAAATACTTTTTTTAAAAAAATGAGGATAAAAGGAAATTTTTGAGGCGGGGTTTTGTTGTAAAAATATTAATCATTGTGCATGTCTGTTCACCTCGATTTGCTGAGATAATAAATTTATAAGGCACAATATTACCTCTTGGTAATGCGATATGGGAAGTTGATGCGCGTGACTGACAAGCAGTATTTGTTATACAATTTTCGACAGCTGGATGCATGCTCAACTGCTGCGATTTAATACTTTAAAATTTTAAAAATAAGAAATAATTTTTTATATTAAATTGCAACTGTCAAATGTGCATCTAACGGCCGGAAGCTGCATAATATGGACTACTTCTCAATTATACGCTGCAACTTACCATCTTCCCTTAATAAACCTTCGGTTTTCTATTGATAGTCATTTATTCGTTTATATTCGTAAGAAACATTATATGTTTATCATTTATCATTTATTTTATATTCCATCCATCCCATTTTTATTGTCCATTACGAGGTATCTAAATTTTTATATTAACAAATAATAAATGAGTTTAACTATTTTAATTTATTAGTTACTTCCATATTTACCCTTATCACAATTAATAAATGACATAAGAATTATAAATATTAAGTTATATAAAGTACATTAAATGGGAATAACTTAAAAAATTGTAAATTCTTATATATTTGTTATTAAAAAATATATAAAACTTTTAAATATATTCCAAAATAATAAAAGTGACTAAATAAATTGAAACTGCCACCAAATCAGCGCGGACTGAGATTTGTAGAAAAGGAATCCCAAGTCTTTGGTTCCATGTAGGGAGGCTTTATTTATTTTATTTATTTTTTTGGAAAGAAACAGTTATGGTATTCGTCAAATTATTTTTAATTTACATATAAATTATATATAAACTTTAGAAGTCTTACTACCGCCGATGCTCTCCATGGCAATAAATGTAATTATTTAGGGCCTAAATAATATTGGTTTCGTTAGTAATCACTAAAGCAAAATTCTTAAGCATCCTTTAGTACACAAGATGTCTCATAGTACGTAACAATTTTTCTATTTCTTACGCTATGAAGGTTTGAATAATCCTTTACCATAAATAAATCTATAAATTCTAGCGTACATAATAGTTTTTAAATAAAAAAGTTAATTTATTTTTTATTAATAAAAAATCGAATACAATCAGATTAAAATTTTTAATTTATTGAATCAAAAATAACAAATAAATTTAAAATAAAATTTGAGCAATCTTAATCAAATAAGCTATAAAATTAAAATTTACAAATTAAAACCAAACAAGTCATTCAATATAATTTTTATTTATATTTAATAGTAAAGATACAAGTTAAAGTTCTGTTTGGGTGTTGTGACCAAAGCCAATTATAGCATGGACAAAGATTCTCTAAGCAATCAATCGCCCCCATGCGGTTGTTTTTCCTCAGTTTATTTAGCCAATAATAAATAAGTAAAAGCAACTTTTATTTGTTTATTAGTATGATAATTAAGCGCTTAAAAAAATTGACCAATTTCCGTGGCAATTCGTAACTTTCCGTACATTGAGAGCTAAGGGCGCGTTTGGTTGCACCTATCTTGGAAATCCCAACTTTCTACTAGTCTGTTATTAGTTCAGAGCTTTGAAATTCGAAATCTGTGTTTTGTCACGGGTTAGGTTTATCATATTTTGCATTAAAAAAAATGTATATAAAAATTATGGAGTAATATTCTAGCACCGTTTCGATTGTGTATTTGTTTTGAAATAAAAAAATATGAAATTTGATTTTATTCATATAATTAGGTAGAAAATTTATATGTATATATGTCTGTTCATATGTAAAAAAAAAATACTATTAATATTATTGTATAAAATTATAATATATGCAAAATTTCTTCCCATCATGTTCAATAATAAATAAATGCACGAGAATTTTTTTTATATAATTGGATGTATAAAATGTTATTCAAATAATATTATTGTGTATTATAGTAGGGAGACCCAATTCCGATGGTCATGTGCACCGGTGCCATTAAATAGATTTTGTGCCACCATTATCCTTATTTAACATGTAATTTTAAGTTTAAATTGTATAATTAAATTTGAATTCAAATTTAACATGTAATTTTAAGTTTAAATAGATTCTGATAAAATGACTCTCCCGGTAGAGTATTTGCAAGAATAACATATTTTTAATATTTATTATAAAAATAACTTTTTTAAAGTGTAAATAATTTAAAATGCCATTTATTTCCTTTTCCTTTTTCCATATTTGTTTTTTCTCTCTCTCATTCCTCTCTTTCTCTCTATTTTCTCACTTTTTTTTTTTTTCCAAATCAATTAGAAAAGATAATAGATAATTGAAAAAAATATACGCTCTCTCTCTTTATATATGGATCTCAGTACTTCTTTCAAAATTTTAACAATATTATGTAATTTATTGATTTATTGATATTAAATTAAAAAAATATTAGTATTTAAACTATTTATCATAAAAATACGATGAATTTAGTAAGTTATAACCATTACTTGTCAATTGTTCTTCAATATTAAAGTTGAAGATTAGTAAAAAAATAATGAAAAAATCGTGAATAATAGTTCTTCAAGTTATTCACTAATTTTTCAAATTCTTCAAATTCGTGAAGAGTTAGAAGAATAGTTATTTCATATTTTAAATAATAGTTAGATATATAATTATTTCGTATTTTAAATAAACTTTTGAGAAATATTGATGTTTTTGTTTTCTAAAATATTAATTTCTGTAAAAAATGATTAAAAATATTAACTTTTCTCTAGCATTTTATTCTGTCTATTTTGTTTTTTTCACATGAAACTTTTTCCTATTTCAATTTGCACAACAGCATATTTCAATTATTGGTAAGTATGCACAATACAAGCATTTGTTTATGCAGTCCTACCTGTGTAATATAGTCAACGTGATATCTAATTGCCACTTTTGGTTTTACATGTACTTTTACATATGCCAATTCAAATTAAAATTGCACCATAATATAATGCAGCAACTAGGTCAGTAAATAGATTGGTCTTGAATTACGTCTACTTTAAATAATACACCCATTAGTTGCAAGGCAAAATTTTGCCACGTTTCTTTGTCTATTTTTTTTTTCCTTTTTATAGCTTTATTAAAAAATCTACCCCAAAAGTAAATTTAGGATTTCTTTAAGTGCAATTGTTTCAAATTAATTTAAACCTCTTTGTTGCAAACATTTTAATACAATTTTTTACAAACATATATAGCTTGAACGACTAATGTCTATTTATCCCGCATATAAGGAGAAGACTCGTATAGAATTTGTAGGTAGTCATGTGATCATCGTTGATTAGGGCCATCGTTAGAACCATTTTCCAATTAATTCCGGTTTAAAAAACACAGCCTAAGCTAATATTGCGATCAAATAGAGATCATATGTATAACTCACAGATACTATCCACTCCATAGCATCATTTTTTGTTGCAAAAAACACACACAAAAATAAAATAAATAATTATAAATAAATAAATAAAAGAAGAAAGCATTTGTTATTGAACGGTTAATTTTTTATTTCAAAATTCCCATTCCAATTATTCTTTTATTTTTTATTTATTTCAAAATTCTCATTCCAATTATATTTTTAACTTTCCATAGAGTGACAATTTTTTGTTTATGCCTCTTTTATTTTTCGGATAGCAGTTTATTTATTTCAAAATTTTCATTCCAAGTTCTTGAAAAACTCGTGAAAAACTTAAAAAACTCGTGAATCACTTGAACAATTCGTGAAAAAACTTGTGAAGATCTTGAATAATTCGAAGAACGTAAAGAACTTGAAAATTTGTTCTACACGATTTTTTCATTCCTTTTCATTGATCTTCAACTTTAATATTAAATAACAATTAACGAATAATTATTATAACTTATTAAATCCATGATATTCTTACTATAAATAGTTCAAATACTAATATTTTTTTTTAAATTTAACATCAATAAACCAATAAATCACATACCATTGTTACAAATTTGAAAAAAGTGTTGACATGTGTATATAAAGGCAAAGAGAGAAAGCATATGTTTTTTTTAATTATCTATCATCTTCTACAATTGATTTGAAAAAAGAAAGTGGTAAAATGGAAGGAGATAGAGAGGAGAGAGAAGAAAAAAGAAAACAAACCTGGAAAAAAAATGGTGGAAAAAATGAAAAAAAAAAGTGAAGGATATTTTAAGTTTTTTGCACCCAAAAATATTATTTTTGTAATAAATATTAAACATTAGTTATTATGGCAAATACCAGTACCACGAGAATCATTTTATCAAATTTCTCCACCGTCAGTCTCTTAAATTAAATTCATGAAATTTGGCTGCTTAAAATATACACAAATTAATGTACATCTATGCCTTTGAAAAACTCGTCAAACTAATACTTTTCAAGATTTATTATTATTTTTTCCCCCCAAATTCAACCACATGGACCCTATCGTATCATGCATGCACACCATTATTTTTTGTGCAGTACTCTGTTGAGAAATTTAAAATAAAATAGCAATTTTCCTTCTAGAAATGCACCAAACCCGGTTTAGAGCTTTGTGAACGGTGCCAAAAATTGGGGAATAATATAAAAGATGATGACATGAGTATTAATTGTGATCTAATTAAATATTAAGATAATCTAAGCCAATTCATAACCAATTGAGCTATTGTTTGGGACGCATCACCTAACAATAACATATGGTCATGTAGCTTCTTTAGTCATTAAACCTATCATAGAGGAGTAAAGTTTAGTTTAAATTATTAAACCATCAACAACTAATTTTTTTATCTTGGTTCCATGTAGTTTATTATGTTATAGTATCAAATAATTAGTTACATGGCGAAAGTATCTATATGAAAACAACTTGCAAACAACATTCACATTAGTCTTTCTATTGGTGTAATTTCTCTATTTTGATTTCTCAAATGAGAAATTCCGTGTTAAAAAAGTATTGTATTCATTTTTCTATTTTTTCTTGTTATTTAAAAACTTTATATAAATATTACAGTAGATTTCTCAATGTGATACAGTAGATATTTCAATTTAAAAATCTACTATCGACAATTTCTCTATTAAAAAGACATAATTTTTTAAAAATATATATAAAATCCTGGTTAAGATTTGAGAAAATATATATTTGTATTTGTATTTTATTAAATGATATATAACTATTAGTTCTGATGGAAATGCTCTAATCTTCTCCTATAGGTATGCATTGATTGGTTGCTAAACACCTACCATCTTCCTATTTTTATAAAAACTATTTCTATTATCAAATATATAACAACACTACCGGCATCGACTATTAAATTAGGCAATGCACATATTTATTTGTCACATTCCAAATTTTTCCATAAAAATTCGGGGAAGTGATGATTGTGACAAATAGAAATGAAGTAACCAAAATCATAAATCAACAATAATGAATATGAAAATAAGTACAATAACCATTCATATACAACAAAGTTGAATATGTACAAACCGTTCAATAATAACTACAGCCTCTATTGTAGCAACTGTAGTCCATCCACAATCTACATGTTTATATCGCATTATTAGTCAGGGCTTCAAGAAGCCTTGAGAACCAAGTTTTATTTGAGCAAGGTTTTTGGCCAACGCCAACACCACACAAAAAAAAATTCAAGTTAAATGTTTTACAAAAATAAATATACATAACTACTTTGTTACAATATCCGACAACCAAAATATATATGTATGTAATAGTCTTGCTACGCTATCTTCAAGTCCATACTTATGCATGCTCATCTCTAGCCTCCGAGCTTGTAAGCAATATCATATTTGATATACGAAAAAGAGAAAAGTATACAGATTATATGGCCAATTGGAACTAACTGTCCAGACGTTGGAGGATATGTTTGCTGCTTGCGTGCTTAATTTTGGCAAAAGTTGAGAAGATCATATAAGCTTGCTGAATTTGCTTACAATAACAACTTTCATACAAGTATTGGAAAGGTGTTTTACAAGGCTTTTATATGGTCGTCCTTGTCGTTCTCCTGTTTGTTGGCCAAAAATCGAAGATAAAGCCTCACTAAATCCTATTCAGGAAACAACTCGGAACGTTCAGCTTATTAAGAAGTGTTTGGAGACGGCTCGGATTAGACATAAGAGTTATGCTAGCCATCATAGATGATTGTTCGCTTTCATACAAGGTGAGCAATTTTTTTGAAATTTTTTCCTCGGAAAGGCTTTTTTATTTTCGGGAATAAATGGAAGCTTTCTCCTTATTTTATCTTTCCTTTTCTTATCTTGGAGGCAGTCGGAGAGGTGGCATATCATGTTGCGTTACTGCCGTAGCTTTCAGAGGTTCATCTTGTCTTACATGTTTCTATACTTCGGAAGTATACATGGGATCCATCTCACGTTATCAATTTTGACAATCTTCATATGGGAGAAGATGTTTTCAATGAGGTTCATCCAATTTCTATTCTAGATTTGAAAAAGAAATCACTTTGGGGGCATTCCATTTGGTTGGTTAAGGTGTTGTGGAAACACCATCATAGCGAGGAGGTTATTTAACACGATGAGAAAATTCAAGCAAATTAACCGAAGTTGTTTGCCGATACAGATTTGGGTTTGTTTTTTATAGTTTATATCAATTTCGGGGACAAAATTTCCTAACAGGAGGAGGATGTAATGTCCCAAAAATACGTATAAATTTCCACTTTAATATGATGTTGTTATTCTTGTTATGCATTGTAGTATATGCATATTATTCGTATTCGGTACTTGCATTTCATTATGCATTATGCCTTCATAGTATATTTATGGCATTTAAAGTAGTAGAATATCTATTAGAGTTTTAGGATTCCATTCATGGAGGTTTTGAGGGTTGTTTGGAGCATTCTTGTTGGGTTTTATCATTAATCACATTGCATTGCGTAGAATGAGTTTCAGGCACTCTAATAGAATTCTGAAAGTTGGAGAATACTTTTATTAGTGTTTAGGAGTGATTACAAGTATTTTTGGAAGTTATCGACCAAAAATATAGGCTTGGGTGACATTGGATACCCTAAGTCCAATCGATCCAATTAGTTGTTAGATCGATCCAAAAGTTGAAACCAATCGATCCAACTGGTCAATTTCAGATTAAAAAGTGTTGACTCATACACATTTTTCCTCATTCTTCATTTTCTTGTAAGGCCCAAAGTGAGAAGGGGGGGAGGGCGCAAACTCTTTTTTTTTTTTT
>MKEJ01032575.1:0-18983 GCA_001753735.1 Embelia ribes
AAATTGTAAAAAAAAAAATGTCCGAAAATTTATAATGTTGACACAAATACATGCACCGCTTCGGCAATTACCACCTTAAATGAGAATCCTACAAATATTTTAAAAATGGGAAATGCTTAAACTCACATTTTACTTCTACCCAAAATTCTTATAGCTGACATGATATTGATGTGTCATAACTTGTTATTTTTAGTTGTATCAAAAATTTTATTTAGTAAAATATATTTTATATATACGGTTTATTTGGTTACTAATGTGTAAGTAAATAAACTAACTTATTTATGTCCAAAAAAAAAATAGATTCATCTAATCTAAATTTTCACATTATTTAAGTTAAAATAATATTTAAATCTAGCTTAAAAACTAAACAGTCAGATATTGTCCAACTTATAAAAGAAAAAAACTTAAAACTTAGAACTTCTTAAGAGTTTTTTTGGTAGACTTTTTGGCTAATCTAGCATTACTATTAACAATTGATAAAAACAGAGGCAAACGAAAATGTCAAAAGGATTAAGATGATCCCAAGTTAAGCTTTCAATTGAACCCATGTAAGATATAATTATTTACATTAACCAAAATAGTTAGAACACCACAATTCAACTAGCAGTTCAATAAAACAACAATAACACAATCAACCGAATAAGATTACAAAATGGCACAACATATTATTACAACAATGCACAACATATTATTACACCAATGCTTCAATCTGGTTTCCTCTGTTCGACTACAAGCTTGGGTTCTATAATCTTTCGTAAACAACGTACTCTCCGTGCTTATGTGGCGCTAAAATAACCATTCGAACCCAACAGACCCTTGTTTCAAAAAACGGAATCATCTTCATTTTGAAATCTCTCTTCCATATCACGTTCCTCATCATCGGACGCTGAGCTGACATCCATTTCTTTATCCAGACAATCAAGCTGCACACATTCGGCAACAGAATTAGGAGATGGTGTATTGTTTTGGGAATCATTACTAGTAATCGAAGGGGTTAAATCTTCCCTTCTCACTACATTGAAAATGATTCCACTTTGTATCCTCTCGGCCTGCAACAGATCCCCTTGGGTAACCATAATGCTTGAGCCACTAATCCGGTTACCAAGCTCTCTTGGTTCAATCTCAGTGTCGGAGGTTCTATCGGGTGTGGTCACCCTCAAACTCTGGTAATATGGACCCGAAAAAGTACTCGAATGACCCATCGACCCTCTATCCAAATTTTGGACAAAATCGACGAATTTATCAGCCGAGGTGGTCCTCATCAGAGGTCCTCCAGACCTCGTCCAAGAATTTGAATTCAAATCGACGCTCTCGGTTTCACTATCGCTTCCATCGTGGATATTCCGTGGGGAGCGTGAGCTCAGCCCACTGACACCCATGGTGGGGACCACAGATCCCTGGTGGAACGAGGTAGCTACATCGGCGAGGGCGTCCTCATCAAGGGACCCAGTGGAGTTCTCGCGGGCCAGGCAGTTCCATGATGGGATCCGTCTTGAGGCGTTGAATCGCCTGGTAGTTGATAGGCCATGGTGAGACGAAGTGGCCGCGGCTCGTTGGGCGGAGCGTTTGAGCCTGCGCATATGGTTGAGAATACCTACGCACTCATCGAGCGCCAGCTCAATCCCACAGTTGGCTTTGATAGCTGACAGCTTCTCCCACGTGCATCTTCTCCCTTGGTTGGCGGCCTTTTGTAGCTCCACATGAGACGGGTTTTGTATGATTTTCGAGTACTGTAAATAAAAAAAAACTATTTGTATAAAATAAAAGTGTACGAAACATAGATATTAAGATGACAAAAGAAAAGCATTCAATGCCTGCAGAAAATTCGACACTAATTTAGCTTTAGACTTCGGGGACAGGGTTTGTGCGGCTCAGTGGTGGGCTGCAGCACCCTGCGGCTCATTTTGGGCCGCAGGATCTTGATCCAATGGTCCAGATTTTTTTACAGTATTATTTATTTATTTTTTAAATTATAAATTAAAAAAATTTGGACTATGGGATCAATATCCTGCGGCTCATAATTGAGTTGCAGAATCCTACAGCTCAAAATTGACCGCAGCAACCCTCTTTCCTTAGACTTCACCAGTTTCGATTATTCAATTTAGTTAAACATGACCTCACACTCATCAAAATGATTGAGCTTATAATCTTATGGAGACTGAATGCACGGTGTAATTAAAAAAGGATAACATACATTTCACCGTTTCTTTCAACCTTCATGTATCAACAAACCTAGAATCCTGCTTTGATCCTTGACGAGGCAAAAATTTCTATATTTTGAAAACTCTACAATGTTCCCATTCCCAAAATAACGAAAATGAAATTAACACACACACACACAGACAGACACTAGACAACACGTGAAATAACACATTACATGCAACAAAATTCTACTACATAAATCGGATGTTATGTACCTGAGCAAGGGTAGCAGGCATGACTACGGTGACATCACCCTCCCAATCCTGAGCAAAGAGTTTCGCCAAGCCGCCAAGTGGAAAACCAAGTTCCAAGACTTGATTGCATCTGTGTTTTACCTCCATCTCCGTCAAATGAGCAAGCTGCAATTTTCAAAACATTAAGCCGTTGAGCGGATAATAATAACAAGGAAAAAGATCAATTGAAATTGAAAACATAAACCAATTATCAAACGCACCTTAGCTGCAAAGTTACCCCCATAAGCTCTCACAATATCCTTCATCCTAAGCAAAGGCGCTATATGAGGATTAGCCTGGCTCACGATAAAATGATTCACATTAAAAAGCTCCTTCAATTGCATCATCGGCAAATCAATTTCCAAACTCCCATCTCTCCACCTTCGTGTATATGAACCTGAAACTTCATTGGGACCCAAATGAAACGGTGGATGATATGGCACAATTTCCCCACTCCGATCCTTTGCCATTAGCTCTTGTGCCTCGAAAAGCCCAGGGAAAGCACAAGAAGCTGTCACCGCACTCCATATCACAACATGTGGTGAAGTTAGGTAGTTGAGGCACCGCGGAGGCTCGTGTTTCCTTGGGGAGCAAACTGTAATTCCCAAAACCCTTCCAGTCATATCGTAAGCCTCTTGGAAAGTAAGGTTATTAGTGAGGTGTCTCAACATCATTTGTAATTGTACTATCTCGTGAACTGCTCCTCGGGTCATAACTCTTTTAAAAACGGCAAAAATGCCTCCCATCTGGTCGAAGAATTGCAACGAGTGCCACGAGTCCTCGAAGAAGCTCTGGAGCTCAGGCCAAGACCTAGTCGCAACAACAGAACACATAATGGATCCCACGCTCGACCCCGCTATGATACGTGGCAAAAGCTTGTGTTCGACCAAAGTCTTAACCACACCTATATGAAAAGCTCCTAATGAAGCACCACCGCTTAAAAGTAGAGCCGTCCTACCAAAAGCGTGCCTTGTTTCGTGCATAAAAGCGAGCTTTTCTTCCAGAAGAAGCTCCTCTGAGTCCGAATCGCATACCATTCTCAATTGAGTTGACACCTCATCGATATACTCCTTTATCAGCTTGGGAACTTGGAGCCTGCCTTTATGAAGCTCTGGATTACACATGTTACCTAAGTTCCGTATAAGATCTGCTCGCATACAAAACATTATATCTCTCAATGAACCCTCTTGCCGTCTATGACGAAGCTCTTGGAGCTTGTTCCTCACCAATTCCTCATCATAGAGGTCACCCTCATTCATCCTCGGGGTTTCTTTTTCGAGCATTTTAGCTGCGTGGGCCCACTCCTCATAGGTTAATGCCGTTCTCATCATGTTACGCCAGAATTTCCTACGGTATGCCAACTCAGCCCTCGTTTTCACGTTCGTGAAACGTTTTAGCAAGAAAGCAATGATTGTTACGAGTAAGAGAATCCCTTGAGGGTTTCGAGGGTGGAGCCACGAGATAAGGGGAGTTAAATAGGTCTTCAAATGGTACTTAACTCTACCAAAATAGTACGATAATAGACGGAAGAAATAATGCATTAATTGTGCCATCGATTTGCAGAATAAGATCCGGAAAGCGATTGTACGGCCCACGATGGATGAAGGACCGATCGAGAATGAGTCAACACTCGCTTCATTGCTTATATCCATTCCTTAACAATTAGGTTTTGAAATCTAGACTAGCTAATTATCAGCCGTTACCGAGAAATTCCACTAAATCGATAAAATGATGATCTGGACAAGTGGTAGATTTATGATAAAGTCAGCTGAAGGACATAATTTGGTTCAATTTACCCTTTTTTTTATTCTCAATCAACAAACACAGTTTTTCCGATTCGGGTGCTCTGTTTTCGGGAAAAAGAAAAGATTTTTCGACAAATTGGGTAGAAAATCAGCTAGGGTTCCAATAAATCAATAGATATAGAGTTTTCGATAATGGGCACTCTAATTTGGGGGAAAAGCAGAGACTTTTCAATAAATTATTAATAAAATGAACAGCAAACAAAAAAAAAACAGCTAAAATGAATTTAATAAACAACAAACAATACAATTTCTTCTCAATAATAAATACCCTAATACAGGGGAAATAAAATAACAAGGGGCACAAAAACAGAGAGATGCTAACCTCTAAGCGCCAAAACTAGGATTTCCAAAGACCCACAAATTTAGGGTTTCTAAATTTTAGGGTTGCTCAAATTCGTATCTGCGCCAACTGAGAAATCAATGGATTTTGCCCAGAAAATATGGAAACAGAGGAGAGAGAGAGAGAGAGAGAGAGAGAGAGATTGGGAAATGGGATGAGATCGGATTGGGTTCGAGATAACGATTTCGTTACGGTGACGACTCATACGTATCCATCTGCATTCACATGGGATGAATCAATACATACACAATATTATATAATATATATGTATATATAGTTGTAAATATAATTGATTTGGATTGAAGGGAAAGAGATAAAACAGAGGAATTTGGATGTTTTAAAAAACAAACTGGAAATATAATTTGAAGGGAAACGATTCGATACGTTTATGGCCTGAAATAACTAAAACAATTGGTTATTTAATAAATTTTGACTTTATTAGCAGCTTGCATTTCTATTTTTCCAACTTGATTTCTCTAATAAAAGAATTTAGAATGGAAAATGAATCGATTTTGTTTACTGTCGGAAATGATTAAAAAATTGGTTGATAAATAAATGGTGACTTTATAAGACTGCCGACATTTCTATTTTTCCAATCTGATTTCTCCAATATAAAAAATTTAAATATAATTGTCTCACATTTACTAGTTTTCTGTATTTTTACAAAATTTTACAGAAACGTTATAGTTAATTTCTCAATGGAAAAATTAATATTATCAATTTTCTCTATTAAAAAGAAAAAAATATTCCACCAAAATTATAAATACTAGTTAAATTAGGAAAAATATATTGTTATACTTTATTGTAATATATATAACTGTTCTAGTAATTTTTAACAAAATTTATACAAGAACTAGTATGAGCCATTTATAAAAAGTGATATATATAAATTAAATTAGAAAAACGGATGATGCTATAATATGTCCCCTTAAATATTTGATATTTAAAAGAATACTTAGCAAACCCATCTCAGTTTTGAAATTGTCTAATTTCTCCAAAACATAGTTGGCTAACATCATATTCCAGAATTTCAATAAGATAATGTCTCTCTTCTCTTCTCTTTATTTATTTATTTATTATTATTACTTTTTTTTTTTGCGTGCGTATAAATAATAAGTTGTTACTCAAGTAAAACTCTTCTCAAGCCCTTCAGTTGCAATGCATCAATATTTGATATTAATGTTGTTTCAATATCATATTTAAAAATACATTCACTGCAATTTTAAGAATATAAATGTGTAAAGTATTACCACCGACGCGCTAGCTTTACACAATAATATGTTTGCAATTATATAAAGGTTGTTATGCGTAGCTTATAATGACAAGAAAGGTTATGAACCTCAAATTACACAAAGCAATTCATCAGATTTTGATTTAAAGTCACAAAAACTCTGTTTCACACTTATTTTTGAAACAATACCAATATTATATATGGGAGCTGAGGTTGTACCATCTGAAGTTAGAGTTGATAAATCACGAGATGAACCAAAAACTAAACCAAAAATGACCGAAACCCATAAAGAGCCGGTGCAAATGTTGAATCAATCTCAAACGATTTAATCAATATTTCAAGAATTTTCCAAAATTCGATAAGCATTGAGTTGTTATTATCTCACCATTCATCATCTATTGTCAATTACGAGATAACAGATTAACAATATCTTGAAAATTTTAACAATTAATCTTTCTACTAGTAGTCAATGCATGAAACTGGTATGTACACAAAAAAACTTTGCCCATCTTCTATCTCTGTATATTCATTATAATAACATTAATTGTTGCTGCTGCAAATAACATTATTTGTCACAATTATGACACCAAATATATATTTTTTTCCCTACAAGAACAAACCTTTTATTTAAGAACCAAAATTTAATGGAAGAGCCAAACATATTGTACTGAATACAAGCTGAAATTATTGAAACGCGTTTCGTGGGCCTATCTGCTTGGGCTATGACTGCAAACATATCACTGATTAGTGGCCCATTTATGTTACCCGCAACTGGCGGGTGGATATTAATTTTATTTCAGTAAAACGAAAAAAGAAAAATAAAGCTTTGATACCAAATATATATATATATATATATATATATATAAAATAAAAAGAAATTTATTTTCTTACTCGAATTCTTCTAGTAAAAATCCATTTAACTTGATGATGGAAAAATTTATACCAAAATAAAAACTAATGGATTATGGCTAGGTTAGGCTTAGGACACGTATCAATGGACTCTCACTACAATAACTAAAATCCCCTACCTACAAACTTAAGAGGATTGTAGAAAATAATAGTTTTTGATAATTAGATGTCTATCTTGTAAAAATCCACTAGTTCTCATGGTTGCAGCTTTAAGTAAGTAAGTGAGTTTAATTTTTATTGGGGGAAAAAAAAAAAGATGCATCAAGTTAAAATAACAAATAAACTTAAATTATGAATTGTCTAATCTTTAAATAAAAAAATTAGAAACCGAAGTTTATAAATTGTAACAACTCAGTGTACAAAACAAAAACACATAGCACAAAAAAAAAATAAAAATGTAGAGTGTTGATAGTACTTTTGGCATAAACTCATCATCAAATTTACATTTTTAATTATCTTCTAGATACTTTTATCAAAGTATGCTACAAAAAAAATGCTACTTTAGTTGCATAATTAAATGTCACAAACATAATAACACCAAAAATAGCTTTAAGAAAAGACCAAAAAAATTAGTTACCCACTAAACCAAAGCCAGGTCAAGACAGCTATATTGTCCAAGTCAAAAGAATCACACTCAAATCTCAGCCAAAATTCAAAACTGAGTGGCTGGAAAATTAAATGAAATTTACAACTAGAAAAAACAACTAGTCCAGTCCAACATTTATAAATCTCTCTCTTTTTAATTCCATTTAATTAATTCCCATTTTAAGGAGCAAACTCAAGTCTCTCTTTACCCATTTCACAAAACACCACACACATTTCAACCTGGAAAAACTGTTTTCATGATTTTGAAAACAGAGAAACAGGGGAGAAACAGAGCTTGAGATCAACGACACTGTCAAAGAAATCAGATTTTAACCCATTTTCGAATCGGGTCGAAACTTGATTAATTCAAAAATCAGTTGACTTGTTCATAGGTGACGAAATCTCACAACCAAGTCAACCTCAATTTGCCACCTCATCTTCAAATTCCATTAAATCCACCAAATTTTCCCAGGCAAGTTTCATTTATGCAGTTCCCAATTTTTGATTTTGATGATTCTAAAATTTTCATATACTCAGTTGTAAAAACAATAAATTTTTACTATCCAAATAATACCCATCTGAAAAGAATAATCTTTTAGCAAAACCTGTGGAGAAATCTAGAAGATTGCTTGATTTGACATAAATCACTGAAAAAAATAAAGAAAAAACCCTGGATTTGGTTTTCTTAAATTTTCTGATAATTAATGAATCAGCAGGTTGAAATTGAATCAGATTCAGCTTCTTCAAGCTCATCAGCTAATGGGTTGAGCTCATCTAGTGAAGAGAGAGAGAGATTGAAGAACCCTAGATCAAGGAAAAATTACTTAAAAGCCACTAGTTCTTCAGAGAAGAAGAAGATGATCAATCAGGTAATTAATCTCACCGATTCCGAATCTAGTACCGTTAGCTATGACGAGAAAAAACCCATTTTACAAAACACAAAATCGAAATCGAAAGCTAGTCCTAGTTTTAAGAGGAACACCAGTATGAGAACTTTGAGGATTTTGATGAGCAAGTCCAAGAAGGGCTCTCAAGAGATGAGCTGTCCTCGAGCACCCGAGGGCGAGGGAGTGATTAGGGCGACGTGTTCGTCTACTCTCAAGGACTCGAAGCTTCCTCTCGTCGAGGTCGAGCCTGAGGAGAGGGAGACGGAAAAGATTTCGGCCTTAAGGGTTTGTACGTACTCGTATTGTTCTCTTCATGGTCATCATAATCATTCTTCTACTCCTCCTATAAAGCGCTTGTTATCAAAAAGACGGCGTTTTTCAACGACCCAAAAGGGTGTTAGAACTCAGTCCTCGGGGAGGGAAAATAGTATCAATGACTCACTAAAGGATACTGAAATGAGGCAATTGGTCGTTAGCAAAGATTCTAAGGGTCAGAAAAAGGGGAAAAATAGCAAAGTTGGCTATAGTAAAAGTAAAGTAAAGTTGGCTAAAGGAGATGAATCAATATCCGAACCCATCGGTGATGATGAAATAGTGAAAAACAATGAGTTGGGGGATGGGAAAAGGAAGGGGATGAGCATGTGGTACTTAATACACCAGCAAATGGTATCGGGTCTAGCAGAAAGACAAGGAAATCAAGAAACGAAGTCGCAAAAAATGAGTAGCGAGAATAAGGAAACAGGGAATCAAAACATGGCTATTGAAGATAAGGAGACGGGGAATCAAGATTTTGAGATACAGAAAATGCATGCCATTAAAATGGTGCGAGAAGCGATTGAGAATATTCTCCTTCCGGAAGTACCTGATCAATCACCCGATGAAATGTTAATTTGCAGCGATGCTCCATCCGAACAAGAGCTTACAGAGAAACAAAACCATAGTGAAGATTTTCAACAAGTGGAGAACACCAAGAGCAAAGCGCCCAAGAGCTGGAGTAACTTGAAGAAACTGATACTTTTGAAGAGATTTGTTAAGGAGCTCCAGAAAGTGAGGAAGATCAACCCACAAAATTTGCCTGTAGGGCCCAACCAAGAAGACGAAAGAGTGTCCTTGAGGCGTAAGGGTTTGGATGCTAAGAGAAGTGCCGAAGAGTGGATGCTAGATTATGCACTTCAACAGGCTGTTAGCGAACTTGCTCCGACTCAGAAGAAGAAGGTTGAGGTTCTGATAAAGGCATACGAAACTGTGGTCCCATCGTTCGACGGAGAACAAAGCCCTTTGTCGTTTCCCAAGTTCAAAGGTATTAGGAATGAAGGAGATCATATTGTAGCCGATAAGGGAGAAGACTTTATTGATGAAGAGACGAAGAATTCGTCGGTTGGTGAAGATGAATCCAATGTAAGTGAACTTTATTACTGCACTTGCCAATAATTGGATAATTTTAGTTCTATAACATGTTATGCTTGATAGTAGATGAGTTTCTAGCTTTCGTTTAATGATTGTAGGTGCTTGTAAAGAAGAATGTGAATCAAGGAGAACTAAAAGATGAATCTAATTTGAACGAGCAATCTCAGGAGGTTGATAATGTGATTAACAACCGTAATAAAGATGATAGCGAAGAATCATTAGTCGCTTCTTCATCTTCTGATAATGGCACGATCGAACAATTTACTAAGGATGGAGAGGTTGAGAATGTAGATATTGACTCGTTGGAGATGAGAGTTAGCCAAGAAATCTCTCTCACTGGTAAGAATTTTAATTTTTCTTAAGGGATTTGATTTCACGAGGATGTGGATATTCAATACCTGTCATAATTAGTAGTTAGGTTATATAATAGAATATATATTCGATTTTGCATGTTGGTCATGCTACCATTGTTTGAAGAATCAGCAAAATCTTTGTTTTAGATCAGTTGTTCCAAACACAATATAAGGCCCTAACATTATGACTTAATTTCAAGCTTTATGACTTTTGAGCACGTGTTCTTAAGATGATTCTTGCATTTACTCAGATTCAACAAGCGAACAGCTGGAAATTGATGAAGGGCCAATGCCCAATGATTTGAAGCATGGTCCTGTCATTGATTCTGAAACTGAGAACCGTCTACGAGCATTCAAGGCGAGGTTTGCAAAACCGAAGAATATAAGCATGTGGCACTTGATACATCAACAGATGGTGGCAGGCCTAGCGGACGAAGGGAAAACGAAAGAAAATGAAAACGAAAATGGAAATGAAGAAAGTGCAAGTGATGCCAATACAGGATCAGAAAGTGATGACATGGAAAGTCAAGAGGTCGAGCTCCGAAAGGTTTTTGCCATCAAAATGGTTCGTGAGGCAATCGAGAAAATTCTTCTCCCCGAAGTTCAAGACCAATCATCTGATGACCAATCAACCACTAGCGAAACTGTTTCCGAGCTAGAGCTTGTAGAGAAGAAACAAGACGAAGATTGGGGATCTCAAATCTTCAACTCCTTTGGTTCCACTAAAGAAGATCCAACACATTATAGCACCAATAAGGCTTTGTACGAGATGTCGTTAACCCAAGAAGGAGCAGCATTTGGTTCTGCTCAAGAACCGAAATCAGAAATGGAGAAAAAGGAATCAAAACTAGAAAAGAGATCCGAAAAGCAAGCACCCAAGAGGTGGACTAACCTCAAGAAGTGGATTGTTCTACAGAGGTTTGTTAAGGAGCTTGAAAAGGTTAAAAATTTCAACCCAAAAAAGCCACAACTTTTTCCACTAAAGCTTGATCCTGAGGGTGAAGTTGTTCGGTTAAGGAACCAAATGACGAATGAGAAGAGAAGTGCCGAAGAGTGGATGCTCGATTTTGCACTTCGCAAAGTTGTTAGTGAGCTGGCACCTAAACAGAAGAGAAAAGTGGAACTTCTAGTAAAAGCATTTGAAACAGTGGTCCCACCAACAGAAGAAATGAAGAGTCCAGCGACATTTCCCAAGTCCAAACGTACCGAAGTTGCAAAATTGAAAAACATTTTCGCTCAGAAGATTGATGATGGGAACGATGATTCTGCAATAACTGATGAAAAATCTGATGTAAGTTCTACTTTTTACGCTTGATTTACTACCAGTTTTCTTTTCACTCGATTCATTTGCTTAAGAAATTTACGTTGTTTTTCTTTTATCGATGAAAGGTATCTCCATCACCATCTAGAGATAAGAAACTTGATGGGTTGGGAAGTGATCCATCAGGCGAATCGAAAACTTCTGAAGGAAACGAGAAAAGAATATTTGAATTTAAAGGCATTGGTAAGTTAACAAACAAGACACAATCCGACAAACAAAAACACATGAAGATGTGGCATCTGCTATGCCAGCACGTGGTATCCGACGTAGCTGTAAAGGTCGAAAACCAGCACCTCTACGGTGAAGACTATAATGAAGTATCTCCCCGTGAAAATTCAACATTTGATCAAGAAAGGGTTAATGAAGATCGAACGGTTGAATTTAGCAAGAGTGATGCTGTTAAGCTTGTGAGAGATGCGATTGAGGAGATCCTTGTCCCGGATATTCAAGATGACTCATCCGATACCCTGTCAATCGCTAGCGACATATCAGCAGATCAGGAGCTTCTAGAGGAGAAAAAGCCTAGGAACTGGGACAAGTTGAAGAAAATGATCCTTTTGAAGAGATCCATCAAGGCACTCGAGAAAGCAAGGAGATCAAACCCACGAGCGCCACATCATCTACCATTTGAATCGGGGCAGGAAGAAGAAAAAGTTGATCTGAAACATCAACTGGCGGACGAGAGGAAAAAAGCCGAGGAGTGGATGTTGGATTATGCAGTTCAGCATATTGTGACTAAATTGACTCCGGCTAGGAAAAGACGAGTGTCTATGTTAGTTGAAGCTTTCGAAGCCGTTGTCCCATTGCCTCAGATTTGAGGCCAATATTCGATATCGACAAAGTAAAAACTCGTTACTTCAATTTACTTGGGTCTAGTTTGGTTTACTTGGTACAGATGTGGTATTTTTTGAGGAAATTTAGAGTCGACTTTGTTTGGTTGCATATTTTATGCGGAACCAGGTTTCTCGGATTAATAAACAGGTTTTTATTTTACCATTTTGCCCAAGGTTGTGTTGCTATATTAATTCTACTATTTTTTCACAATTTTTTTCTCAGGAATGGTGGAAAGTAGATTAAAGAGAGTGCAACTATATTTGATTGCAGAAATTGCACCACCAACCGAGCAATTCAGATATTGCATTTTTTGTTAGTGTTAGCATAATGTAATAGTTTGTGTAGTGTGTATCATGACTAAATAGAAAAACGAGAACGGAACAAATGTGAATATAGTGTGGCTTGTAATAAATGTGTGTTTATAAACATAAAATTGATGTATTGAGAAATCATTAGTGCTTCTTTTTTATAGTATGCATGCTATTAGCTATACAATCTCATTAAACTGTTGCCTGTGTTATTATTTGTTCTAAACATTACATCAATTATTTGAGAAAATATTCATGTCTTCTCTTTTTATTCTTCTCCCGAGTAAAATACTTCGATCCAAATTAACTATAAATCGTCTCGAAAATTGTCTACCTGCTTAATAAAAATGGGATGAAGGTATCTGGCATCGTCGGGCTTGAGAAGGTCTCAAATAATTTTAATTATTTCCAACGCACCATAAGAAAAGAGGGGTATTGACAAGGAGTAATTGGAACGGATCATAATTTGTTCCAAATTAGAACAGAAATTGGGACACAAGATCAAAATTTTGACCCATAAATAGAATTTAGAACAGAAATTTGGAACGGATAAAAATCGTTTCAATGTCTGTTCCAAAAATGAACAGAAAAATTTGGCGCCAGTTTTTGGAATGGATTTTGGAATGGAAAAACACGAGTTTCAAATTTCCAGTTCAAAATCCGTTCCATTATATTCAAAAATTAATATTTAAATTAATCATATCAAACTCCGTTGCAAGTATTCGTTCCAATATCCATTCCAAATAAAATGTTCCAAAATCCGTTACAAATACCGTTTCAAAATTATGATATTTCCTCTACAAAAACACAGCAACTATGGAGAATACATACATACATATATATATTCATAAAATACCAAATATACAAGAAATTTCAGCTATATATTTTCCATCCGTTCAAAAAATTTGGAGCTGGCCTTTGGATGCTTGCATAGTCAACGTTATTGTGCGTTATTCGGGCCTTCTATTATACGTGTTGATCGACTTTTCTAGCGACATTAATTTTTCCGGCCATTGTTGTACTTGGTGAAATCAAATTTTTTGGCCGCTGTTGTTATTCTCATTGGTGCCATCACGCTATAGGAGCTGAAACTGTAAGCATATATTTATATTAATTTTTGTAAACATGAGCCCAGTAGATAAAAAGGGTAAAATACCACTAACAACCGAAAGCTCAGCTACCTCCAATGCCCGAGGCATGGCATATGCATGAGCTTGAGAAGTTTGCCCTGCTAGAATCTTCCACGAGTACTACTACCTAATAACCACCATGATACGAACTAGGCCCATGATGAGCAGATGGTGAAGGAATAATATAAGATGGCCACAGAGCTACTCCGGAAGATGAATGTTGCTACTGACTACAAGAGCCAACTGGAGCATGAAAGCTCTCTAGATATCTCAATTGCATGTGTCCTTTATTACCGAACCTATGGCAAAAGGCCTAAGGGCATAATGCCTGAACGTGTCCCTCTATACCACAAAGGTAACATGTAGGGGAATGAGAGCTAGATGGCCCTGACAATCACAATTGTAGCACCTATTACTCTGAACAGTTAGGCCGAAGTATGACCCAATTGAGGTTGTCCCCAAGACAAAAAGAAGAAAAGGCTTATTGATTCCTTTTCTATTTACTACAACTGCTATTCACACCAACACTTCCATTCGAACACCCCCAACAAGATTTCCCAAATTCATTACCAAAACTTGCACCGAATGCAACCCCAAAGACCAAGGAGGACGCGAAACATTCTTACATTGTTGTTTTTTGATAAGACTAAACTCGGCCTCCATAGTCCCACCCACGCAATTCTTGTAGGTTTCATTTAGACCCCCCATAACATATGTTTGAATAGATGGTCGTAACCTATTCTTGAATCGATGACTCTTCAATTTCTCGGTCGATACAAATTTAGGTGTATACCAAGACAGATCGATGAAGCGAATTTGACAATTTTGAATACTAGAATTCCTCTGCACCAAGTTTGCGAAATCTTCCCTCTTTCCCTTACGTAACATATCGGGAAAGATTTGCTCAAGGAAAAATTCATGAAAGGCTACCATGTACAACTCTCAAATCTATCAATATCTTCTTAGCTCTTTTATCAATGAGCCTCTTTGCCAGAAATACAGATGGTGCGGTTGCCATTTTCAAGTCATCATCAACCATTTGAAGAGATTTCGAAATTTTCTCCACTTTGATGATCCACTCCTCCACCATAATTGGTTTTCCATCAACCCAAAAAATAGGAGGATCCATCATACAAAAATATTTTTGTGCCGAAGAAGCTCAGGTCTCCACGCTTTTCCTCGAATTTTGTGCCATTCTTATAAAAGGCTTCCTCCAATGCGTGAAATATGTTGAAAGATTTTGGAGATTAGAAACCTCCCACATTCCCAAATCTCGATGGTGGCGCGAAATTTGTTTGAGTTATTTACCAACTTCCAGATGAGGACGAGCATGAGGCGAAAATTGAGTTTGAGGTCCGAAGCCTCTTCCTAGGGTGCCTTTATACTGTCCTCATCCGAAGTCTCCTAAAGACTTGGAATATCCTCTTCATCTCCCACCTCCGCTATACTTTGAGTACGAATATGCATGGAATGCATCTCGTCCTCATTAAGAAATCCTGTCTTTCCTTCACGATTTCTAGCTCCTCAACCACCTCTATAACTACCTCTTCGTTGAGCCATCAACTTCACATCACAACGAAGAAATAAGGAAAGAAGTAAGCCACAATTGCATAAATTAACTACGAGATTTTGTAATCTAAGTAACTTACAACTTACCAAACATTAAGCAAACAAAGAGTAAAAACTATGAAAATACTACGATATGCTAACCCGCTTTTAAACCAACCCTAGACCCTACCCACAAGCCACCAAGGTTTATATAACCCGGTTAGCTTTGATATCAATCTATCATGCTATGAATTTTTCAATAAAAACCTGGGGTGCATGAGATAGTAACAAAAGAATAAAGTAACCATAAATACAATAATTGAATAGAATATGATAGTAGATACAACATAACAATCCATATTCCCTCAAGCCTGACAAATATCAAAGTCTGAATATATAAAACAAGTCAAATAGGAGTTATAGCAATCAAAAGTGGCAACTGCAATCCACAACCAGATTATATAATATTTAATGCTAAAAAAAAGTAGGAAGGCTAGTGCCAATACTATACAAAAAAAAGTTTCAAATACATTCTTGCCAAAATAAATGTACATATACAACCCAACTATATTTCGACTGTAAAAAATATACATGTACAAAATGAGGCTACAACTACAAAATAATAAAGCTTCCATCTTCAAGTCCATGCCTAAGCATGATAGTCACTAGCCTTTGAGCCAAAAAAATAATTTTATATACGATATATGAAAAGGAGAAAAGTATACGGGTTAGATGGCCAATCAATAATTTAAGTATGAGACTATGAGATCTTAAAAAGTATGTACATACTATAACAAAATAAGGTATGAACATGCTTCAGAAGTACGTGAGAGATCATACTATCAACAATAATCATGTAAGTAATCATGAATGAACTACGAATGTAAACATGTAAATGTTTATGTATAAGAATGATTACATGCTAGCGATAAATACTCCGACTACGACTCAAGTCAAAAGTGGGACTAGTATATCTAAAATGCTATGGTTCGACACCGAGTGTGACACAACCTAGTCTTCATTGAACCGCCACTGAATGTAATGTGACCAATGGAAAAATATCCCAGATCTGGTTTCATGACTTTCATGGTAAGACTATATGACCTCATTCTTTCTACGAATTTTATAAAATCAATACTGTGTATCCCAAAAAGAAATAGAAAATGACTCAATTTCCTATTAATGCTAATGTTATGATAAACTACCACGAAATAACGAATTTATGATATTCATGTTTTTCAAAATTCCGCAAATGGCTATACTTTTATTTCTACGATAAACATGCCCTTTTATCTTCCAAAAACTACGAAAACACCACGAATAGAAACAACTATGTCGTTATATGAATTTAACATGAAAAGTTAATGAATCTCAACAATGTCCTCAAAAATGATTTCAATGACTACGAATATCATGATATAATGAATGTAATCATATGTCAATGCTACGAAATGTGTCACAATAATAATGATAATGTTACATTATTATTTCTACGAAATGCTACGATAATAGATGATAATATTGATATAACAATATATCAATGCCACAAATTATGCCACGATAAGTTTGTGATATTATTGGGAAATAATAAATATCAATGCTACAACATTCATGCAAAAATATTATGATATATGATCGAGCAATAAATTACTACAATCCACTACGAACATAATTCATCAATATCAATTCATAATATTGTCTATAAATTTACACTACATGGATATGCATGAACACATAATGACACACCCATACTCTCAATATATATATATTGTTATTCTCAATCTAACCATATCTACAGATCCTCCTAAATCCCCCGAAGTCTAGAAAGTTTTTCCAAAATCCCTCTTCTTGTGCCTTGGAATTGATCTAGCTACAAGTCTCGGATGATCCCAAAATAGAAGAGAGGGAAGGGGTGGTGTCTTACTTTCTTCAACTTTTGCAGCCTTAGATAATCTAGCCTCGGTGATCATTTACGAACAAAAAGTTGATTTTCTTCATCCTCGGAATATCGAGATCATTTCTACGTAAGTTTTATACACTCTCTCATTCATTCAATTTGTCTTGATTTTCGTATCGGAATCATTTATTGAAATTAACTTGATTTTATTTATCCTCGTGTTGTGAGGATCATCTATAGGTTTGTTTTGTTCCATTTTCATTTGTTAGATCAAATCCCAAGCACAAGGTTCAGGATTTTTGGGGCTTTTTGACGTGGGGTTTCTAGACGTCAATTAACAAGAAGTGAAGTACGGTAAACTATACGCACAAATTTAAACTTGAATATTTGCCGTAAGTGATCAATTTTGATACGTCCCCATAGATGAAATACGTACCCATAGTTTTAGTATGTACACTAATATGAATTGTTAAGCCTTATAGAATACTGTGGTTGAATGTGAATTGATGCGTTCATACGTAGTAATGTAGAAGTAAGCGATTGACATAGATATAACATGATTTATTAACTTGTGTAGTTTAATTATCATGTTATTCTCGTAGTTTATTATTAACATGTTATTCACATCATGTTTATCATTATCATGTTTATTATAAGAAAGTAATGTAAATCTCATGAGTAGTCAAGCATGGCATTTACATTCATGAGCTGGCATGGTATCGTTCTCATCGAAAACATGATTTTAGAAGTGTTGGAAATCAAGTGTGATTCCATATGTTGTAGGACATTGTATCACTTTTTTACAAAATGAAGCATTGAGGCCTATAGTCTTACCGTGAAAGTTTAAAAATCTGCATCATGGATTTATCATTTATTCGTCATAGTGTGGGTGGTGAATAAATAAATGCTTTGTTTTCATCACAATGTGGGTAATGGAACCTAACAGGAGAGTGTGGTGCCAAATTTTACAAAAATATTGATACAAATCCAAAATCGTGTTGAAGTAGTAGTCATGACGTGTTGATGCGGTTGCATGTAGTAGAGGCATGCATTGCATACATGAGCAATTTATTTAGTTCTTTACATGTTCTACACTTGATCATGTTTATACACCTCCATGTTTATACGTACTTTACATATTACTTAGCCTCTCATTTACGTTCTAGCAGATCATCTAACCGTTATATTTTTCCATATTTCCTTTCTTATATCTTGTTATGTAGGCTCGAATGCGGGTATCGAGCATCACTAGGTGACATGATGCTATGTTGTAAATATTTTTGTTGACTATGATAGGCATAGAGAAGACAAAGACTGCATTTTGATATATAATGCTTTTATATATCATGTTGTGCTAGTTCAACTTATGTACATCTTATATGGCAGTTGCGTACTCTGATAGTAAAGATGTAGTTATATTATAAGTGAAAGTATAAATATGTTCTTCTCTTACAAGAGGTGGACAATATATGAATATATTCCGTAATCATTCATTTTGACAAGTATATAGCTTGTGACATTGTATTAGTAAATATGCAGGTTTATTATGTTGTATATATATATTTTTTGGAGTTGGCACTGGCTTTCGTCTTTCCTTTCTATAATAGCTTACTTTTTATGTCACGCCCTGAAATCCGTGTCCTATGGACGCGAACTAATAAAAGAAAAAAAAGGAATGAAACGAATAAATATACAAGGTTCCAAAAGCAAAAATAAAATGTTATCTACGCCCAATCACATCGCATCTAGGCCGTCACAACAGGACAATCCTACATACATTCTACAACATAACAACAACAACATATATATAAATTAACGCCTACGCTAAAAAGAAAGGAGAATAGTAAGCGCCATTTTTATAAATATATATATACATCTGCTAAGTGTAAAAAACCGGTTTACATATACAACTCCACAAGCTATAGGCTTGCCAAAAATAAATGATAATGAAGGTATACATATGTTTTCTGCCTCACAAATGAACGAGAACATA